>RAOM01000030.1:0-266556 GCA_009805225.1 Neurospora sp. LNF1-1 | reverse complement strand
CCTCGCGGCCGGGCAAGGGGCGGTGGTTTTTATCCGGCAGACGGAAGTATGTACGGTTTTCCCTCCGAAAATAGGTGAAGGACCCCATGCCCATTGGGCGCTTAGTATATAGTTACTAGCATAGGGAATAAGACTACTACTACTACTATCGGGTAGAATAAAAAGAAGAAACGTTATTAAATGGAGGACGATAATGAGCCGTACCTATTAACGAAAGTATAAAATTTTCTCTTTATCCAAATAAGGATAGGAATTATCGGATTCCGGTCCTTTTTTTCTATAGGAAGGTACCGGATATTATAATACCGGTCTATCCGTATAAAACTGGAAAGGAAATATTTAAATACTTCATTTTCGGATATTTACGGATTAAGGGATAATAAACAATAGTAATAAATTAATTATAAACGTAGGAAGAATTCTAAATTTATTTAAATAATAGAACCCGAATAGAAAAAATCTTTTCGTAGGTATTTAAATTGAATAAATTAAATAAATACCGCTTAGTAGTCGAATTAGAAGAAGAATATTTCTAAAGCTACAATATATATATAAATATATTATTATAATATAGGGAAACTACCGAAAATATAGGGAGTGATAGGGTTAGTTTTTAATTATATTTAATGAAGGAATTATTTAATTTTGCCGTAAGAAGCTTTAGAATACCGGTTAACCGATAAGGGTATAAATAAAAAAGAATAATTTATTTAACTTCCTATTTATTAATTCTAATTTCCAAACGATAAATTCCTTTTAGTAATTCTCCGGGTAATTAGGCCCTTATAGTCTAAAAGCCGAACAATTATTATTTATAATCTCTATAAGGGATTCGTCCGGGCTAATTTTAATAATACTAATAATATTTTCGATATCTTTATTATAATTACTAATATTACAATATCCTAATTCGATATAAGTACCGACGTTATAATAATATAATCTAATTAGAAGTAAAATAAGAATATTATTATATTTAAAACGAGCGTGGTTATTACAATATTTAATAACTATAATAATTATTATATTTTAAACGGAATTATATAAATTCCGGAAATTATTAAGAATTTTAAATATATAGTATAAAGCGGATAACCGGTAGGCGGAAGAAAGCGAAGTAGTTATTATAATAGAAGTATTAATTAGGGCGCGATTAGAAAGAAAACGGCGGATATTTATATTTAATTTAATAAGTATTAATAGCGATAATTTCGTAAATATTAGTAGCGTTGGGTTCGAAGAAGCCGTAAATTATTTCTAACAATTAGAAAGTATAACCGAAATAAGGAAGGTAGCGAATATAAGGGTTAGGAAGGTTAGAAAGGTATTATTATAATAGAAGAAAAGGGGTAATTTACCGATTGATATCGTAATAAAAGTCGAAGCGCGGGTTAAAATCTAAAATATTAGCTTAGGTCGCGGGGTTTATAGGGCTAACAATAGGCGAGGGGTAGGTGAGGTATTAATTATTATTATACCGAAATCTTTGGAAAAAAAGGAAGAAGCAATTATATTAACGAAAGAGTAAACCGATTGGAAAAGAAGAAACGGAAGAAAATTAAGCGTCGAGGAGGAGGTTAAATAATAATTATAGTAGTAGCCCAAATATAAATAAAAATTAAAATAGAACTAAAAGCTTAGGTAGGGAGGAAAAGGCGTTTAATTTAATAATAATATTTATAGGCACCGATAATATTAGTAGGGACGAAAGATAGGACGGAAAGGCGGGTAGTCCTAAAAATCGTAGTATCAATATTTAGTAAATAGGATATAGCTTATTCGCTAGGGCGGTGAATAAATATTGCTATAACTAAAATTGGGAAAGAGAAGGCGCAATCCAATCGCGACCGAACGTAACTAATAATTTTTATCCGACGGCGCTTATCGCCGTACAATTTTCCCTTTAAAGAACTTAGAAAGGGACCCTATACTATTACGGCGCTATATATAAATATAGCACAGGGAATAAAACTATTATTATTATTAATTAGGCACCATTGTAAAAGGATTGGGCCAATACCCAAAAAGAATCGTAATAATATATTTATTAATAATCTAAAAAGAGAGAATACCCCTATAGCCAATGGGCGGACAAGGCTTTATACCTATATCCCGTTCGGCTCGTATCAATACTTGCCATAATAGTGCCAGTCGTCCCGACTGGCCATCCCTCCTACCATGGCGCACCACTTATAATTATTATCTAAAGAATAAGAAGAGAGTCCTATATATATATACGAAAATTATATAAGGTATCGTACAGGTCTATAGGTATAGACCCACTTAGAGCGGCTATACCGTCACATAACTGTACGTAATGCAACTAGGTAGCTAAACTTAGTTAATTGTATTAAATGCAGCACGTCTATATATAGGGACATAGTAGTAATGCCTGTAACAATAGGGTATTAAATTGTAAAATGCTTGGAAGGAACCGCTGTATGGATATAAGGTTTAAATAGATTATTGAGAATATCGAAGTATAGGAATTTAATATCCTTTATATTAAGGGAGAGGAGTTGATTATAGACGCCTTAACGAAGCTATTGAAGGCGGATAAGTATATTAGATTCGTTTCAATACTAGGATTAGAAGCTAAGAAGATTCTTTAGGGGTAATGTAATATTATAACTCTAGTTATTAG
Source organism: Neurospora sp. LNF1-1 (assembly GCA_009805225.1). Classification (NCBI taxonomy): domain Eukaryota; kingdom Fungi; phylum Ascomycota; class Sordariomycetes; order Sordariales; family Sordariaceae; genus Neurospora; species Neurospora sp. LNF1-1. Next base: position 263,912 of record RAOM01000030.1, on the reverse strand, counting down.
AGATAAAGGTATTTAATATTATAGATTATTTGTTTTATTTACTGATAATAGTCCCTATAAGTTATTTCGGGCTACGGGGGCGTATTATGGGGTAGGTTTATATCCCTACCCCTCCCTTATCGTATAAGTCTATACCCTTATACCCTTCTTATATTTTAGCCCTCTACACTTCTTTTCCTTTTCTACTCTAGTCTTCTCTCTATAGTATATATATTTACACGTCGTTTTGCCCTCTAGTCCAAGGGCATTCCACGAATTTTGGCTATTAAAAAAACAACAACCCAGATCTATATACAACCTAAATAGGACGGATATATTCTTTCCGGGCGCTCCTAAAGAAAGCATTTACAAACTTGCGGCAAAGCTCATTCTACGCCTAACCGCCACTATAACAATAGTAAATATAGAGGGTAATAATAATTACTAAAAGCGGTATTGTAATTATACTAATCAAGTAATATTCTAGAGCTCAAGTCTACGCTACTACTTAATTAAAGCTATATACCCAGTAACTATATCCGGCGGACGCCTTTAATACTACGTATACCTAAATATTAGTTTAGTTATATAATTTTCAATTTGCTCAAAAAAAATCATCCGATATTAATCCTACCTACTATTTCATTATTCTTAAATACTATAAACAAATCGTAGAAAGATTAGACTCTTAACGCGGCGGACAATTTTTATTCTTTATACTACCTCTTCGGTCTCGGATTATACTATTAGAAATAACTCGCTGAATAGTCGGGTTGAGACTATATTAAGCGTAAGGAGATGGTAAATACCCTACGAACCGGGATCTTAATTCCTCAAAAAAAAAATTTAATTGGATTAACATAGGGTAAAGGAGTTTTTTCCTATAAGAACGGGAATTTATACAACGGCTAGTATCAATTTGACCAAGGTCTATAACGATATGAAGAAGATTTTAGCGAAGTATACTATAAGCCTCGACGAATTCGACGAGCTGTGTTTTATCAACTCCTTATCTAATTTTCGAATCTTCTATCCATTTTAGTATCGTTTAAAGGATTTAATAAAAAAGGTCGGCTGGGATTAGTCTTCTTTATTCAACTTTACAAATCTGAAACTTTGCTAACTGAAACAAAAAGACAACCGCAATAGCGAAAAATTGGACTCGGCGAAACAGATATAGATAAGCGCTTCGTCGTTTACTAAATAATACATTAGATATATAACAAGATTAAAACAATCAAGGACTCCGGCGAAACTAAAATAATAGAAGATATTACTTGGCGTTTAGTAGATCGATAGAGCTTACTTATTATACTATAGGTACGCCATATCTTTTTTGCGTCATTCTACAAAAAGCAAGACGTAAATACTGAACCATACTAATATATTAGAGTCTCCTCCTTCTCATCCTTCTCCTCACCCTCCTTTACCTTCCTCCTTAGCCTCGTCCTTTTCAGCCTTCGCTCTATATGTCAAAGGACCAGGCTAATCGTTTAACAGCATAGTATTACAATGCGTTTCGGCCTTATTTCTCGTACTGGCGGCGAAGCCTTCGATCCCGTTAGCAATTTCAACCTTGCGGAATATACAATTACAATTGACAATTACGCTACCAACTTCGGGATAGGCTTTTCCAATACTGATTATTGGCCCAAACTTCTAGTACTCTTACGCACAATCCCAATACAAATTCCCCTCTAGCAAATAAATAACTAATTAGGGATGCGTAAATGGGCAACTGAAGCACAAGCAAAAATATAATTACCAGCTCTCAACCCCGACCTCCAATAACAACATTCACTATACCTTTATTAGACTCAAGTTTTTAAATATCAGACCATACCTCCAAGGAAGATATATCGGCCCACTTCAAGTGCAAGATATGCAACAACATTCGTTTCAACAGCATCGGGGAATGGATCAACCATTATTGTCAACAATACAGCGACCCTGCCGTGGATCAACTTGGTGTAGATAAGCCATCTCCAGACCAACCGGCTAAGGACAAACAATACTGGGAAATTCTTATGCATTTCGAATATACAGTCTATGGCAATATCTCTGCAACAAACAAGGAACTCACTAGGCATATCAATACCGTACACAAGAAGTTGAGGCCTTTCGAATGTACGGTCTGCGGCAAGACGTTTACCAGAAGGCACCACCGCGACCAGCATATCAATACCGTACATGAGAAGTTGACGCCTTTCGAATGTACGGTCTGCGGCAAGACTTTTACCAGAAGGCACAACCGCGACCAGCATATGAAGACACATCAGAAGGGCGGATAGGACGTGTGTGAGAGTCAAGTGGATGCCGTGCATACAGAACAACGACTATCCGGAATACATCACCAAAAGCCCAGCCAAATGCGACAAGGACAAAGTTTGTCCCAACACCGACGTCTCTCCTGCCTTCTCAACCTTCACTGCCAGCACCATCCCCAACGTCGTCAAGCTTCCTTTACATCTGGACGAGAGCAGCCTTAACTGGCTTGTATCCGACGTATCCTTAGTATACCACAGGCCCAGCACCACTTCGACCCCGACAATCACTTCCTCTCTAGATTCAGCAAGCTCCCAGGCAACCTCCACGGCTGGCACGGGTTCTTCCACGTCTACTCCATCTGCTGTCCCACCTGGACCAACAGCAACTTCCTCGACTGATGACTCCTCGAATCTCAGCACCGGTGCCATCGTGGGAGTTGGCGTCGGTGCTTTGGCCATTTTGGTACTGGTTGGCCTTGCCATCTTCTTCATAGTCCGCCGACGAAGAGCAGAGGATGAACACAGCCCGTCTGGTACCGACGGGTCTGCGAACACGGCCGATGATGTGCTAGGAAAGGAGTCCAAGTCGCCAATCTCGCCAGGTGGAAACTCGCAAGATCTCCATGCGTCCCCGATTGTCAGTGAACTCGACCCCCAGACTGACCGTCCATGGTCTCTGCGTTCAGAGTTACACGGAAACACGGTATCACCCTCGGCCTTCTCTCCAGCAATCACAAGTCATGCCTCGTTCCAGCCATCCCCGCTGATATCCGAGGCTTCGGAAGGTCAGGGCTATGCTATGGGACATACATTCAAACCGTACGGTGGGGATCATCTGCAGCACATCAACTAGTTGCCTGGTTAGCGGCTCAACTGGTCAGCGGCGTGTGGGAGTAGCTTACCAAGGGACCCGAGGGATCCCATTACCCCAACAGGAAGGCTCGAAGTGGGGTGGATGCAGACTGAAATCTTGGGCGCCATACAAGCGGCCTTCAGTTGTGGACGAATGTCAAGGTCAGCGACTTCAACTCCCAAGCTAACAATACTTTTTTTTTCGTTGTATTTGAGTAGAATTATACATACCTCGAGTTGAAGGCAAGTCAGAGTTCCCGACCAAACCTTCAAGTTTCTTTGTTTTCTTCTAGCATACACTTTTCTGATGTGCCAGATCACACTCAAGCCAATGCTAGATGACGTGACAGCGAGCTAACATCACGTAAAACCAAGTGAGGACAAGATAATCGCTAGAAAACTCAATCGAATGTCAAAACGAAGCGAAGGAACGTCTGTCCATTCATCATTATCCCGTTATATAGTCCCTCCGCCAAGACCAAACCTTTCCCACAGCCCAACCTCACCACCATAATTGGAGGGATGACACCAGACGATTTTACGACATAAAGCACGGTATACCTAATAGCAGCTGGCTTTGCGATCATTTTATAATTTCCAGTAACAAATTGAGAAGATGTAAGGAAGTTTCATCATGGATTTGGCATTTGCTTTAACGAATATCCTCTGTAATATCATAGAGGTCAATGAATGATACTTGGCGGTCAGTTATCTCACATAACCGTTACTCACTTCAAGAAGTCATTGTTCCTCAATTATTTCTCATCGACAACCAATTACCAAGCGTCAGCTTCACGGGCTATCTCGACTCTTGATAAGTACATCTTGCCTCTTTTCACGTGTTGTCTACCGTTAAACGCCATGACGTGCTCCCTAGAGGTACTCCGTGACCACTAGACTCGATTGCGTGATCCACTCCGCGCTCACATCACTACCTTTACACCAATGCCCAATGATACGCACGCTTACAGCACGCGACATTTGTTCCCGAGACGCTCTGATTGACGACGACGCATATCATGCCGATTTGGTAGGACGGTTGATCGGCCTGCGAATGCACTTCCTCATCGGGCTGGCTTTTAGAGGCCTAGACAACAGCATTATGGCGCCCCCCTCACACTCTAATACCACTCAGTAACCGCCCATATCCTCCAACAAGGCACCGGTGGAGTTGAAAGCAACGGGCCATAATCGAAAGCCGTGCCTGCATTGCTTATATTCGGCAACATCCTTGATTGGAACATAGCTTGCTGACGCAATATCATCCATGCCCTTCATCATGGGTATTTCCAACTAACCCCGCAAACAATGAACCGACGTCGTTTTGATGAACAGCTCGAGAAGATGGGAATCCGCACCCGTCCTGACTGGCAGCAGAAGAGTACTCTCCGCACACTACACCAACAAACAACGTCGGACAAAGTCAAACCTTCACAACATGGCCCCTTCCGCTGTCGAGACCGTCATCGTTCCGGTTCCCGAAGTGAACCCCGTAAAGCTCCAGTCTGCGCACCACAGAGGCGTCTATAAGGAGCTCGCCCCTGTCGCCTTCGACAAAGAGGCCGAATTGTCTGGCAAGGAAGGCTTCCAGGCCGCTAAGGTAGGACATATCAAGCCCTGCGGACGGCAGGGATGGACATATATTGCTGTCCCATGGAGCCAGTGCTGACTTGATTGTCCTGTGCAGTATCCCCATTACCTCCCTACCTGGAACCCAGAGCAAAAGTATTCCCCGTTGGAGCCTTTCGAGCATTACGAGCACGGCAAGGATGCCGACACCTCGTACAAGAACCTGCTCCCGGAGGGCACCACCGTAACTCACCTCACCCCCACCATTGGCACTGAGGTAAGGGGCATTCAGCTCAGCTCCTTGACCAACGCCGGCAAGGACGAGCTTGCTCGGTTCGTGGCGGAGCGCAAGGTTGTCGCCTTCCGTGGCCAGGACTTTGCCGATCTGCCCATCGAGGAAGCCCTTAAGTTTGGCGAATACTTTGGCCGGTAGGTCTCGGAAATCTTCTGATCAAGCTTCAACCCGGGAAAGTAATGTGACTGATATTGGGAAACGCAGTCATCACATCCATCCTACTTCGGGCTCCCCTGAAGGCTTCCCCGAGGTCCACTTGGTCCATCGTAGCGCCGGTGACAACAGCGTCGACCTTTTCTTCGCCCAGCGAATCTCAAGCGTAAGCTGGCATTCCGATGTCTCATATGAGCAACAACCCCCAGGTACCACGTTCCTGTACATCCTCGAGAAGCCTGAGACCGGGGGTGACACCCTCTTCGTCGATGCCGTGGAGGCCTACAACCGCCTCAGCCCCTTGTTCCAGGAGCGTCTGCACGGCCTCAAGGCCACCCATTCTGGTATCGAGCAGGTCAACTCGGCGGCTGCCAGAGGCGGCATCAAGAGGCGTGAGCCTGTTGTGAACGAGCACCCCATCATCAGGACACACCCTGCCACGGGCGAGAAGGCTATCTATGTCAACCCTCAGTGTAAGTCGCCCCCTTGCTCCCGGCTGCTCTCCAACGCCTAGCGGAGGTCGAGAACATATGCCAAACAGAAGCTAACCTGCATGTCACGCTCTTGCAGTCACTCGTGAGATTGTCGGTCTCAAGAAGGAGGAATCGGATACTCTTCTCAAGTTCCTGTACGACCATCTTGCCTATGGTGCCGACTTCCAAGCACGCGTCAAATGGGAGAAAAAAACGGTCGTGGTTTGGGACAACCGGGTTACTCAGCACTCGGCACTCGTGGACTGGAAGGACGGCCAGAGGAGGCATTTGGCCAGAATCACCCCCCAGGCTGAGACGCCGTATGAGACCCCGTTCCAGGCCAAGGCCTAAAGGCTGGGTGAAGGAGTGTGGAGTGGCTTTGTATTGACGATATCCGAGAAGCGTTGTCCTTTTGAAGTTGTTCTTTGTGTTGTACTTTAGCGGGCTTGTTTTGTATATGAAGTCGGATCTATCCAGAGAGCTGTGGTGTATTAGAGGAACGGTATCTCGTGCAATGAGGTGGCACTTTGGCTATCCTCCGTCTTGACCTCCGTTTTTATAACTGGAGAGCCGGGTCTTCGTCGCTGGCCTGCCCTGCGGGAACGGATTCGAGAGAACAAATCAATGTCGTCTTCCTCTTCATTCTGATCGCTGGAACTATGATTCCTGTTGAGCCTGCTGGTCTGTGTGTGAGAACGAGCAATGGGGAGGGAAATCCTCGTTGACCGCGTGCCTTGATCACTGGAGGCACGCGAAGCATGCGCCGATGTCTGAGACGGTCTACTTTCGGTGGTATTCCGGGTAGAGAGCGTTGAGACTGACGACATTTCGGTACCTCGAGCCCTATGGAGCTTTGGGGACCACGCCGTGTGCCCATCCAAAGCCGAGTTATCATCTTCGTTGTCGTCGCCCTCGTCTTCACTTGGTGGCTTTCGATTGCCTACTCTCCCTTGCATACGTACGGCCCGATCCAGCGACGGACTCGGCCGTCTTGCAGCTCGGAATCCAGGGGCTGAAGCGCTCAAGGAACTCAATGAGCGATTTAATGGGACCTTCTTCTTCCTCGGGCTATCCATCAGGCCCTGCAGCGAGGTGCCTGTCCATGGCTTGTCTCCAGAGTCCGAGTCGTGGTCAACCCGTTTCCCCAGGACCTTGGTTAACCCTTTCTGTTGCCTGGCGGCTGTCTCAAGTCTGGCATGCCTTTGCCTCACAGCATCCGTTGGTGCGCCAGTGACAGGACGTGAGATGTTATCAATTGTCTCGGCATTCTTGGAGCTGGCAAGGCTCTTGAGGCGCTGGTATTCGGCGGCGTGCAAATGACGTGTGAACTCGCCGGCCACGGCGAGAAACTCATCCTCCACCATGCGATACCTGTCATCGTAGCGGGGGCCTTCAATCATGAACTCCTCTCTCAGAGGCTCAGGCGGCGGCGATGTCGATGCGAACCGGGACAGATGTGGACGACGACTTTTGTCTGAGTCTCGTGCTGTTTTGCTAGGTAAAATATTGAGCCCATCTGCGCCCGTGCTCGACTTCAACTTCGCCTTGCTTGATGATTGTGCGGCGCGAGCCGAAGGTGAGGATGCGCTGGGTTCTGAGTCGGGAGCAGCAGTCGATTGAGCTATCCCATCCCTCACGGCAACGCTTCTCCCGCTGGACCTTTTCTGGGTTGGTTCAACTTTCCAGGGAAGTTGTCGTGGCATGGCCGGAGACGTGCAGGGTGCTGCTGTTTGTTACTTAGCTCCTCTCCATAAAGGATGCGTCTGAATATCCGTTATACAACGGTGCTGATCAGTTGGATGGATAAGTCGGGGTGCCCTGTGTAGTGCTGGTGTTCAGAGATGCAAGCAGGTGCCTGCCTGCCTGCAGCTTCATGGCTGCCAACCTGCAAACACTTGGCGGTAAGCGGGATACGCTAACAGAAATAGACGGAGCTAGCACATAAAACTGTTAGTAGCTCGGTCATCCCGCTCTTTCCAATCCTCAGCGACAAACGCAAGGTCTCAGTACTATCTTATCAAAGACAAAGCACAGCAGCTGAGACGTGGCTAATACATAAGAGGTCAGGTAAGGAAGGACCTTTCGTGTAATAGTATTCAAATATTATAGTTAGTTAGCTCCAATAGTAGCAGCTATATGTTTGTTGTAAGGGCGGCAGGCGTTCCCTAGTACGTGAGTACTCTCGTCTCCCATCGCTATAACACATCAATCGCATGTACAACCTCAGCCATTACTGGTCGTCCTCATCTTCCGTCATCCGTCACACCATATCTACTGGTCCTTCTTGTTCTTCTGGGGAATTGGGTTTCCCTTTTCGTCTACCAGTCCCTTCTCTCTCATGACTTTGAGTGCGTCATGAAGCGGATCCAAATCGGGACGAGGCGCCCGATGCGACTGGAAATAGTTGTCGGCCCATGTAAAGTACTGTCCATAGTTGACAGTGAAATACATGTGATGCAGTGTGTGGTGGGCCGGGCTGTTGATATACTTCTCGAGCCAGTGGCCCGAGATCATGTCACCATCGTGGATGAAAATCGTCCAGACCTGCACCAGAACGAAAAGAACCATGTACAAGTACTTTTGCACCGGGCAAAAGAAGACAAACACGCTATCACCAGGTTAAAAGGTCGCCCACAATGGAAGCCAGGGGAGGCAAGAAACTCACTGGTAAGGGAGGGACTGAACATATCCATCGAGTGGGTGGAAAGCCAGAGCTGCCCACGGCGTCGGCACTATGTCGTGTTAGCTGGAAAATGCTGGGATAGCGTACAGAGGGTGTGCGCCTACCAATCCACTTGTGGTGTGGCTTGTGAATGTACTTGTAAACACTGGGGTGGTGCTCAAGTCGATGGATCCAGTAAATCATCAAGTCATTCCAGATCATGAAGAGCACTGTTGAGATGGCCATCCATGCCCAGCCATAGTCATCCACGCGGGTGTAGAGGAAGCTCTTGCCGCGCACCTCCGCCAGGAAAAATGGCAGGGTCATGATGTTGATCCAAGGGATGGCGTTCATGGATGAGATGATCTCCTGGCGCACCTGGTTCTTGAGGAAGCGCGGGTGGTACTCAAGACGGCGGTCGAAAATGAAGTAGTACGAGAAGGCGCTGAACACCCAGTATAGGAGCGTAGCACCAACCTGGGTGATCAACAGGATGGAAGCGCATTGTCGAAGGATGTTGTCCCGTGGCCATGCCGACCCATAGGAACTCTGCGATGGCGATTTTGAAAATGCAGACGTGCTGTTGTCGAAGCCATTGCCCAGCACGCTGCCGTCGGCCGTGGGAGTCGTTACAGCTGGCAACAGGTATGCGTATAGTCTGTCCAGCACAAGAGGATCAAGGATCTCCAAAGCTGCGTCCATCTTTCCAGACCCGTCTGATGCATGCAGCAGATGTAAACAACAGAAACGTGCGCCTACACACGGATGAAGGAAATATAAAAATTGGGAAAGGGGTAGCTAATCAGCAGATCCCGTCGCATGTCGACCCTTGACATCCGGTGGCTTTGCTGGTGGCGTGTTGTGCAAAGCAGGTACCGCCGGCACAGCAGGGGTCACGGTCCCATCTCATCTTGGCTTGCTTGGCAGGCACGCAACGTCTGTTGGCCCCCCCAGATGGACCCTGAGTGCCCGAGCACGTGCACTCCTCTGCTTCCCGTCAGCAGCAGTGAACCGTCTGAAATGATTTCTATGAAGATAACAGTGGGTATCGTTTGAGATCTCCATATATGAACAGCTCCATGCTTTGATTTGAACCATCGCAAAACACTTAGGTATGTATGACGAAACACATACCTGGCTAAGATATATAAGGGCCAAATCTGGGCTTGGGATTTCACAAATCAAAGGGCCGCTGGTCTAGTGGTATGATTCTCGCTTAGGGTTCAATCCTGAGCATCGTTGCGAGAGGTCCCGGGTTCAATCCCCGGGTGGCCCCATCTTTTTTTCATCTTTTTTTCTAAACTCGATCGTTATACTTCTAATGCCATGCTTACTTGACTGCTTTTTTCTGTATTATAACAAGTTCTGTTAATACTTAACAAACCAGGTTGAAGCTACCAAACAAACTAGTATTAACCAAATTGTACTCCTTGCAACGTACCTCTACACTCGACCCCTCCTCCATTCCTTCCTCTGTTCTGTTCCTCTTATTCAGGCTTTCGGGTATATGTAATGCGCACCAACATATAGCTGTGAATGTCAAGATCTCTCATTTCCTCCCTCAAATGTGTGCAGTATGTCTTCATCTCCTCGGGGGTCCATCCTATAGAGGCAGCCCACACGTAATTCACGTACCCTATTGACGCTATGTTAGTGAATCACTCTCATGTGCAGCGATGAAAGGAACTCGCCTTCAAGGTTAGACTCTATAGACACTCTTCCCTACACCCCTAGTTCTTTCAACTTCTTGTCCTGTGGCCATGTACCAAAAGGGACCTTATACTCCTTGGACACTATATCCACAAACCCGGCCTTTCAAATAGCCTGTCTGTTAAGGCCATCCTCGAGAGCACTGAAAGATCTTCCCAGCTTCTGGCCACCAACAATGTATACCTTGGACCACTGGTCCATGGCCGAACCCACCTTCACTGTCTCATCATCTTACCATGCACCTTCCTCGAGACACATGTCGCCGAGCTGGCAGCCGCCAACGTGGCCAAGAGCCGCATTGCCACAGGCGACATAGCGGATTGGAAGGATGGTGGTGGTCTTCGAGGAGGTCTTCCTGTAACAGGTGCCGTTGCTGATATTCGGGTCAAAGCCGTCGATGGGCCCGCCGAGGTTGCGAGGAAGAAGGCGAAGACCGACCATCGCGATCCAGTCAATTAGGTACCTATCTCTGACGCAGTGGTGAGCGGACCGGGAGAAGCCCGCAGCAGTTGGAGACTGCTGTGAGAGAGAGCAGGAGCACAGATGGAAAGTGAAGTCGGAGATCTGGGCAAGGTCGAGGAAAGTGGCGTCGATGTGTCAATCTGGGCGACTCTGGCAAGTGCAGTTCTGTCGAAGTGTTCCAATCTCACCGTACTCCGACCATCCAGCAAGTAGTGCAGAAACGGAAGGAGCGTGAGAGGAAGGAAGTGAGGGAAGTGAGGGAAGTGGGCAACTTGAACCGAACACATTGGGCAGGCGAGGCCTGGTAGAAAAGGCAGCAGCCAGACTGGACTGAAGGGAGCTCCTTCCCTGAGTGCTTGAAGGTGCTTGATTGGAAGTTTGATGAAGGGTGACCATGTGGATTGCCGTCTGTTCCAGTCGTCCAAACCTCCAAGTTTCCACTCCACCTTGGCGCACCTTGTCTGTTTGCCTCGCCCGCTCGCCGCCCTCACGGACCTCGCCGCCAGTCAATTTTCAGGCACTTTTAGTCCGATGGGACGGTGCACACTGCCAGATCATGACCTGCGTACAGTATGACCGTCTGGGATGCCACACTGCCCCGGACCTGTTGATTGAAACATTTGTTGCTGTCGATGCAGGATTCCGTTCTCTGTTCAGAGATTGTTCCTCTTCGTCGCTGTCGTGGCCACCATAAGGCTGCGTCAGTCTGCCCGTCGTCGTCCATTAAGACAGGGTGCTGTCACCTTGGGCAACTGTCACATCCCGCGCAAGTGACAGGAGAGCACAGGAGGATCGGCCAGACAAAAGACCGCCGGAGTTGTTGTCTCTTCGGGGCACCTCAGTGTTCAAGAGTGCGTGGGGACGGGAGCCAGAAGGACCTTTAAAGCAGTCGATATCTCTGGGGGGCCTGGAGTATTGTATGAATGCTAAAACTCATAGCATCCAAGACTGAGAAACGACCACCTCTCAAGATAAGGAATTATACGTCACCCGCCCGATCTAGGGGCTAGGCTGCGCTCATTGCTGAAACATGGCGGAGAGGAAAGAGCCGCAAGTGGAAAAGACAACGGTTGTAGACGGGCGGGTACTCCATCCTCCAGTCCTTTTGCCATCCCTCATCCCCGAGTTACCGCCTGGTACCCGAGCCCGACCAGTTGCCGAGACAGCAGCAATCTCAGAACCTTACACGGCAGCCCAAGGTAATGTGCTCAACCCACACGGGATGAAAAGAAGGGACGAAAAATTCAAATGAAAATGGCCATTAGAAGTCCTGCCCCGTCAGAGTTTTCCACCGCCTTGGACACCCACTCAACTACTCTCTGCGACTTATTCTGGACGACTGCTCTGTCCTCATGTTCACTTTGCCGCTCGTCATCTCACCCCAGACATCATCACTTCTCCTCTCCTGACCAGCAGCGAAGCAACCTGAACCATGGCCGACTCGGCAGATTTGGTCGCAACCCCTCGTGTTCAGAACCCGGGCGCTGAGCACCCGGTCGTTGAGCATCAACGCGACCCTGATGAGGCGCACCACACTGTCGCCAAAAATCCTAATTTCGAACAACAGAAGAAAGAAGGCCAATCTGAGAGCCAGAGCCCGAGCCAGACTCTTGATATCCCGGAGGAACCCCCTGCGTTCGAGGACGCACCCGATGGTGGCGTCAGGGCCTGGCTTGTCGCAGCTGGAGGCTCTGCCATTTTCTTTTGCTGTCTAGGATTCGCCAACTCGTTCGGAACCTTTGAGCAGTACTACCTCACCCATCAGCTCAAGCAGCGCTCACCGGACGCCGTTGCCTGGATCGGCTCTTTATCCGTCTATATGCAATTTGCCTCGGGAATGTTGGGAGGACCACTGTTTGACAGATTCCGTGCTGCCGTAAGTGCTCCATCCTAACAGACTTCGTCTCCGTCCTTCGCATCGCTTCTGACAAGGACAAATGCCCATCATCAGGTTATCCGCCCCGCCGCCATCCTTCACCTGTTGTGCGTCATGCTGCTGAGTCTTTGCAACAAGCCAGAATCTGACGATGATCAATTTTGAATTGACTCGACTCTGACCCTCTCCATGCCAAAGAGACCTACTATTTTTGCACTTACATGCGAAGCGATAGACGAGAGTTCAGTGGCATACGTTCCGTTGAGATGATCTATAGACTTTCAGGTCTATATAAACCCCCAAGACCCCATCGTTATCTCGACTCGAAATCACACCATCATCTTCTTCTCATCACCAATATACAGCAACAGTCTTGATTTCAGTTACTCAAGTTCCTCTTTAGCCTCTCTTCAGATTTCGAACCGCCCCCCCTTAATCCACAATGAAGACCACAGGTTGAAACATTTAGGCAATGCTGGAATACAAGCCAGACCCCCCTACTTCCCTGACCCAAAGCTCCCATGGCCGGCTGATTGTGCCGGATAACGTTTCTGCTGCGTTCCAAGCTTCTGATCGATTTAGGTACCGAATGGCTGGTGACGGCGAAAAGTTATTTGTTGCGGCCGATGCTGCACTTAGGGATAACGTAGCTGACTGTATAGCGGCATTCTTCATGGTGTAGATGGCTCGAAACACGGCGTCCTCGATGGATGAGGAGATAGCAGTGAACCCATGGCCACGCATCAAGGTCACAACGTTTCCACCGTCGAAGGACTTGGCAAGACTCCTCCCCAGATGCTCATGACGGACAAGCATATCAGGAATATCGCTGCGGAGATAATGGTCGGCGATGTCCCAGACAGGTGGTCCATCGGTGCCGAGGAAGCCAGCCATGTGGTAAGACGGCCGGAGAGGAATACCCGAGATGGTGAAGGGGATAACAGTATCCGTATGGGCATGAACAACAGCCGTGACTTCATTGTGCCGCTTGTAGATCTCGGAGTGAATGCGGCGCTCGACGTAGCCTTTCGGAGCGCCGTCCTCGACAGGCTCAGCGTTTTCGACCCAGTATTGAATCAAATCGTCTTGCGAGGAGACGGCGGCGGGGGGAATGTTCTTGGCCATGACAAAGATGTGGGGACGGAGTGGATGACGGAACGAAATGTGTCCGTAACCGTTAACAACGCCATGATAATGGAGAATATGACACCCGTGGATGAAATTTCGGATGACACTCTCCACAATGGCAGCAGCTTCTGTGGTTGTCATTGCTGTTGTGGGTGATTATAATCCCCCAGGACACTCAGTTCAAAGGAGACACACGGGGTATAAGACCGATCAAGCTCCCTTGGAGAATGAGAGTCAAAAAGTTGGTCAGTCGGTGGCGGGAGCACAGGGCGTCGTTTAGTCGAACAGCCTTTCGGCGATGTATGCCAATCACATCTTCTGGTGGGGATGGAATCGAATCGGCAAGGGCTATGTTTGTGTTGCACTTCTAATGAGTGTGATGCGAGTTATGTGTCCTTTCGATACACAGTGGTGATGTGGTTGGAGAAGTCAAAAGGAGTGAGGTCAGAATTTGAGCATGATTGCCAGACAAGACCCTAACCCCGATCTACTTCCTTCCTGGCTGGACCAGTGACGTCAATTGCGGGGTTGCGGTCAGGAACCCGGCGAGTCTAGAATCCACTGTTACAGGCGGGAACTCCACTAAAAATTCACTGGCGTGTGCTCGGCTCCACCCATGCTCCCTCATTGTATCTTCACCTTTGTATCAACCTCAATTTCAAGAGTCGGAAATCTTGGAACTTGAAATACCTCGAGTTCAGAAAGTCTATACAAGAGGAAGAAGCATCAACCGGCCCGACATTGATACCGGCATCGTTAGTCATGAGCTGATCTTGACGGGCATTGTTTTCGTTTTGTTTTCCCGGCTTGTCTCTGCCTCTCAACTGCACCAGAGCGTCTCGACGACAAACCAAATACCCAGGGGGGACGGACAGAGACGAAAACGGAAAGGGGATACACCAAAGGCCGAGTGCTCTCATCGACATGGCTCGCCGAACCACAAGAGGCATAAAAAAGAGCTACGTCGAGGCTCCCATCATTTTCGATGATGAGGACGAACCCATCCCCGTCACATCCAAGGACTCGGATGATGAGGATTTCGCTGCCCCAGAGCCAGCTCAGGAGGAAGAGGAGGACAAGGATGAAGAAGCCGACATGGCCGATCCCACCAGTGAAGAAGACCAGGCCGAGGACGAGGACGATGAAGATGATGGCGACGCCGACGGCAAAAAGACCGATCCGTCCTCCCAGCCCAAGAAACACCGTAATACGGGCGCTGGCATGATCCAGAGCCGCAAAGGATTTCATGACATTCCTCATTATCCCCTCGAGACACGCATTGTAACCCGTGTCTACGCAGGTCCCTTGAGGCGATATGCGCGGTATAGTGCTCTGCGCGACTCCATGTACGGCCCAGAGTACAACCGTATCAAGATTATATGGGACTTGGAGATGCGATGGGCCGAATTCCCCGCTCTGCCACCCAGGTACTTGCCTCACGAACCCCAGGGCATCTGTCCTAGTCCATGGCTCGCGCCCGCCTTCGAGCGCACACAGGAACAAAATGCTGCTCGATGGTACAGCAACTACTACGCCAAGAGTCCCGAGGTACAACAATCCCATTTGCTCTCCAGCCATGAGGGAGAGCATCTCATTCCTCAAGCCGGAGGCGACCTTGTTACCTTCATTGGGCCCTGGGATCGCCAGGCAGAGCTTCGGTTTACCCAAGGCCAAAGTTTACCGATAACGGCTTCTGGTCTCCCAACGAGCGCATCCGAAGACCAAGACAAGAGCTCAACCGGCTGGATGCTCGATATTGGAAGTATTCCGCTTGCCATGGGCTGGGTTCCATCACTCGTCAACACCAAGCAAGTTCTCGCCATAGCAAGCATACCCTTCACGGATCAAGAACCCCGGCGACAAGAAGATGGTGCAGATAAGCACGAAGCTCCCGATACTATGACCGAAGGCTGCGTTCAGCTTTGGGAGTTCACACCCAAAGAGGCCGGCAAAACGCTGGCTCGACCTTCCACCACCCCAGCGCGGCTGATCAGGACATTATGCTTCAACTGGGGCCGGCCAAAGCGACTGCAGTGGTGCCCCGTGCCTTACGAGTCAGTCGGTAGTTATGGGCTATTAGCTATACTTACAGGGGACGGAAAGGCGCGAATTATTGACGTCAAGATGGTTGAAGAAGGGAGCGCCCCCATTTACGGTAAGTCAGACGCAGTCAAATCCTTCTCCCACCCCATGTTCTCAGGACTTGCGGGCTGATAGAACATTTATTTAGAGTGGGTACAATCTCCCGTTGTCACCCTTGGCATCGATGATGATTACAACAACAAGGTGACTTGTCTAAGCTGGGTAAATATCAACCGCATCGCCCTCGGTCACTCTGATGGTTCTGTCACACTATGGTCCATTTTCCCCCGGAAGATGCTACAAAGGGTCGGAGTACACACCACGTATGTAATCGACATCTGTTCGGCCTACCCGTCGAATCCCTATTTGGTCGCCTCGATTCCCGTTGGCGGATGCGCAACCTTGACCGACCTGTCGCAGCCAAGCTCCGAACTCACATACTTCCCTGTTCCCGCTATCAGCTTCCAGCCGAACATGCTTTGCTGGAACGAGTCCATGCAGGGTTTCATGGCTCTCTACCCGTCCTCCACGCCCAACACGACCATTGCGTTCCTGCACCACCGCTTCTTCTGCCAGGCGCGTAGTATTTGCACGGGTCCGAACACCATTACTTGCATTTCTGCCGGAACAACGCATCCGTTCGTGTTGGCTGGCTGCGCAGACGGCTCGTTGTTCTCTTGCAACGCGCTGCAAAAGCTCTTCAAGCAGAAGGGGGAGCCTTTGCAAAAGATCAAAGTAATGGAGCACGAGTACAGGCCGATTAGACGTCCTGAACTTCAAGGAAACGACAGCGCTCGTCCCGTCAGAGGTGCAGTCCGGATCTTGCAAGGTTTTCTACCGGAGCCCAATGACGATCCCAGGACGGAGAAGCGCAAGGAGCTCGACCGGAAGAAAAAGCTGGAAAGAATGAAAACGGCGTCTGGCAAGAAAAAGGGCCGACCAAGGAAGAATGGAGGTACCGTAGAGGATCTGAATCGGGAGGCCGAGCTCGACGACAAGCTTGCTTCGCGCGTGGTCACTCATGAGCCACTGACCAGGTTGACGACGATTGTGTGGAATCCGAACATGCAATACAGCTGCTGGGCGGCATGTGCAATGGCTTCGGGTATTATCAAGGTAATGGATCTTGGAGTGCAATAAACCAAGGATCTGTCGATTTTGACTAGCCACGGAGCGAGTGATGCCCAAGAAACAAAATCGAGAAATGGCTATCACACGATCCAAAGCGTAACATGGGTACCATGCAACAATCCGCCGGACGGAGAAATAGGGTATACACTTGGACTGAAGATTACATGTCAAGCTCACAAGTTAACTGGGAATCATGACAGCGCCAACTGTACCAAGAAAATAAGCCGCTTCTTGATACATTTCTCGAGTCACCTCACTTGCCATGGGGAGCGTCAGTTTTCGGAAAGATGATTGAGTCTATCACATCTATCTATCTATCTACTTTCACACGCTCTATGTTTCTAGTGTGTATTGAACATGCGATACTCGTGCTGGGTCTCAGCAAGTGCCTCCCATGACGGCATGATGGTAGTCGAAAGCCTTGGCCATGCCATACAAGTGGGTGGCTGCGGCCAGAACGACAAAGACATGGAAGATCTGATGGGAGCTGCCCCAAATGTCAAAATGACCGGGATACCGGCATTCTGGCCATCGCACCTAGTGTTTACTCTAGTTAGAAACCGGGTAGGGACGATGAAGAGATATAGAAGTTGAAGACTTACAGCATACAGGAAGGCACCGAAGATGTACATGGCTCCCTGAAGCATGACCCATCCAAGTCCCATGCGCTCATTCAGTTGACTGAAAGAGTTGAAGGTTAAGGCGTGAAGGATGGGAACGACTCCGGATGCGCCGAGACCGACGAACATGATGGCGCGGTAAGGGCGCCAGGCGGGAGTGCGGAAGTGCTCAAACCAAGAAACGGTGATGCACCCAAGACCCAGGAGACAGATCTGCGAGCAAAGAATGTTTTGTTAGTACCAGCTTGACAAGTGTTTCACTGTCATCAAAACTTACCATGCTCAGGTAAAAGGTCAACAAGCTAGGATAGCAAAAGAAGCCATAGTACATGGTTGGCACATAGCTTCCGACAATGAGAAAGACGATTCCGGTGTAATCCAGCTTATTTCCCCACTTGGCCACCTCGGGGCTGTGGTTGGACAGGGTATGGTAAGTAGCGCTCATGCCCAGGCAGCAGAAAGCGCCCAAGAAGAAACAGGTGAAGACGAGGACGTCAGACTCGGAGGCGGACTCGTATCTCGGGGCAATGACGTTGTAGAGGAAGAAGGCGCCAAAGGTGAATAAGATGGCGCCCAGGAGATGAGTCCAGATGTTGACAAACTCATTGTGCAGGTAGAAGATGGACCAGAAAGATTTCTGATAGCTGTTGGAGGTGCGGCGGTAGCCCGAGTGGATGAAGTGGTTGTCGCGGCGCCAGTGGGGGAGTTCATCCCACAGCATCAGCAGGGCGTCCTCGATCCGGTGTTCAACATCCTTGGCCGTTTCCAGAAGGGAGTCGGCGGCGGAGACAAAGACTCCGGAGGCGGAAGCGGTTGAGGCGGTTGAGGGCCGGCGGCGTTCCCGGAGTGAGACGTCGGGTTGCCGGGGGTCGGACCCCGAATCTCCGGCCGGCATCGTTTTTGGGTTTGCGGTTTCGCTTGGGTGGTGTTTGTTGTTGTGCCTTGTCTTGAATTCCAAGTCAAGACAGTGGTTGTTGTGGATCAAGATGCAGATGAGATGAGAATCAATTTGCTAGCAGAGCTATACTTGTAGACAATGTTTTATGCACATGTCAAAAGGCACATTCCAACTTTCTGTTGAGCTGACCGTGGTGGGCTGTCATGTTTCCATGATCCTTAACTGTTTCCACCATCACAGATCCGGACGGAGCCAGGCAACGGGAAAGATTCAGGCCCAGGGTCCCCACTGCTCCGCCGAACCGCCGTGTTAATTCAGAGGAAGCTTGCAGTGGCCGCTACAAGAAAATAAGTACACTTGGCGACTTACACCACCTTACAAAGCGATAGCTTTACAAGCTTGACTGTAAAGAGGTTCTGGTCAGGCCATTTGACTAAAACCATTGGTATGTTGGATCACTTGCTTTTGAAGAAAGAAGCGCTTGTTGGGAAGACGTATCGTTGTTTGGTGTCCATGGTAACACTTTTGAGCTTTCATTTTGTGTTTGGCTGCTTTGCCCGTATTTTTGTTGGGTTTTGACACTTGCTCTGTCAGATGGCCGAGGCATGGCTCTCAAGGGCTGACAGCTGATTGCCGCCTGCCAGCCGCCTGGCAGCGTGGTATTTGGTCGCTGTAGTGTGGAGGAAGGACGGAACGCTGAACGACTTCACTGGAAACCACACTCTCCGACAGAATGATTAAGGAAGGATCGATTCACATTGGAAGTGGAAGGGAACCTCCTCCATCACATGCATGTAACTTCCCCTCTCACCTTTCACGAGCGGGAACTTGAACATTTTTGCTCTCGCCAACCCACTTTCTTTCCGTTGATCCCCCGAAACCCTGCTTCGTTTCATGGCCCCTCCGGACAGACAAAAAACCGCCCAAGCGGACAACGCTCCGTCAAATGGTCTGTTCCTATTTCTGCGCCTCTCGGCCTAGACTTCTGCAGTCAGCTCAAGTGCCGATGGGAACATGACATTCCCCATGTCAAGAGAGGCACAGTCAACATGGCAAGACTCACGGAGGCAACGAGGTGAGAACCTAAACCTACCCACGATCGTGTTCTTGGCAGATTCCCATGTGCTGCGCCGTACAAACAGCTTTCCCCGGAAAAGTCAACGCTCCCAGATAACACCGGAGGGGAAGTGGAAACCAACAACTCTGGTTACCATGCAGGCAACTTTATTAACCCATCCAAACTCTCGGTTTACCTGGATAAGCTCGAGCAAACAACCCACACGGAGCAACTTTATCTCTATTCTTGGAGACAAATCTGTGTGATGCTCAGTCTCGGCCCTTCTTCACTATATGCCTTCGTTATCGCATTGGCTTGGTTGGTCTGCGTCTGTCCGTCTCCGATGATGGGGTGGTGATATCTTTATCATGTTCGAGAAGGACAAGTGTCCGTGGAAAGTTCAATGGCACCTTCAAGTTCGGTTAAAAGACGCCATGCGCCCACGAGCACCCAATTGCGTTTGGGCGGAAGAACTACTGATCAAGTGTCGAGACGATCCGCGTCTACTTGACGAGAGACCAGCTGAGGGCTGGCTGTTGGTGAAAAGCAGACAGACAGGTCGCCGACTCTCATCACTTCGGCGTCATCAATCTCTTACGGAGCAAAAGTGTCCCAAATGCAACGCAGTTTCCATCTCCCAACTCCTGGGACAAATGTTACGCTGCAGTATCTACCATGATTTATACATGAACCACGGATGGGGAGCAGCACGTCGTCCGCGCCAAGTTGGGTCAAGGTGGGTGAAAGCACCATGTCAGTCCGAAAATAGCCCGTCCCCTTGCCCCTCTTCATCCCTTCGCCTGAACCCCGACGAGACCACAATACGGTTGACCGCGGCCTTAAGTCGCCGCTCGACCCGAAACTGCATGCTAACGTCGACTTCAAAATGCCAGTCTAGTCGACTTCAAAATGTCAGTCTAAGGGGCCTGCATGTCCAGCTGCGAGTCCGGGCCACGGGTCAACAAAGCTTGGAACCTTGGGCCCTTTGGGTGAAGATGTCGGCCAGCCGGGTAAATAAAGCGGTTTATATCACCACCGGGCCTTCAGCACTTGGGAGTTCATCTATTCCATATTGCCTCGATATTATCGCCACCAAACTTCCATCATCATATCGCCATATCGCAATATGACCCACGTCTCATGTTGTTTCGTCCGCAGTATCGAATGAATCTTGTCCAAAATGTCCCTAACGATATGCTATTAATATTTCTTTCAGACTTCAAGGGGATGTTAATGACGGCAACAGTGGTCCTAGGCATACGTCGAATGGCGAGTAACCGACAACACCATGTCTATATCAACAAGACCAAGACCCGTGCCTCAATCGTGCTCAAGAGTTGCTCTGTACGGACATGGACTTTGCCCAGATCTGACGGATACCAACAACCAACTAGCGCCGGCAGTCCTTCCATTCCTCCGCCACCATGGTCGGATCAAGCCTCACTTTGTCACTGCTAGGCCTTGGTGTCGTCCATGCCTTGCCAGCTTCCACGAAAGTGGAGGAGCGCCAGACCCTCATAGGAGGTGGCTGGAGCGACTTCCATCCCGGTGACGGCAAAGCCCCTCCAACCTGCTCCATCAACATCCCCATCTCGCAGCAAGCACCCTGCATCTTCTTCCCCATTCCGGGCACCATCAGACCCGGCAAGGAGAAACGACAAGTCCTTGGACCCGGCTATAGCGACTTCCATCCGGGTGATGGCACCGGTATTCCCCGGTGTGAAATATCCCTTCCCATCAGCCAACAACCACCATGCTTCTTCTACCCTATCCCTGGACAAATCATACCGGGAAAGACAAAGCGGCAAGTCCTCATCGGGCCCGGGTCCGACGACTTCCATCCCGGTGACGGTGACGAGATCCCTACGTGCGAGATTTCTCTTCCCATCAGCGAACAACCTCCGTGTATCTTCTTCCCAATTCCGGGAGAGATCACGCCAGGAAACGGCAAGAGGCAGACACTTGGTCCTGGCTGGAGTGACTTCCACCCCGGGGATGGAAACACCATTCCCACTTGCGAGATCTCGCTGCCCATAAAGCAACAGCCACCCTGCATCTTTTTCCCAATCCCGGGGGAGATTAGGCCAGGAAAGCGATCTTTCAGCCTCTCGGCGGATTATGCCACCAACACCAAGCAAGTTATCCTTCAGCTTGAGAAGCAGCTGGTGGCTCTCCAAAACAAGAAGAACAAGACTTCCGAGGACATCGACGATATTCGCGCCATCAAGGCTGCCCTCAAGTACTTGGCAAATATCGATCAGATTTCCGCACCGCCTGGATCCGAGACTGGCTTCACTCCCGGCAAGCGGTCCTTCTCCCTGCCTGGCGATTACGCGAGCGACACCAAGAAGGTTATCCTGCAACTCGAGAAGCAGCTGATTGCCCTCCAGAACAAAAACAACAAGACTGATGAAGACTTGGCTGATATCCAAGCCATCAAGTCCGCACTCAAGTTTCTAGCCGGCATTGACCAGATCTCTGCGCCCCCAGGAACTGAGACTGGTTTCGTTCCCGGAAAGCGCGATGCCCCCTTCGTTGGCGCTTACGCTTCAGTCTGCCCTGGGCTGGAAGGTGCTGAGATTGCTCTCGAGACTCTCTTGCACAAACCCAAGCCAACAGGGCAGGAGTACATCATCATCCAGAAGTTGACCAACTTCCTTGCCGGATGTGGCATCGCCATCGTCAAGTCTCCTGATGGCACATGAACTATCATCAAGCCCTCCGACAAGAAGCGAGGTGTCGATACCGAGGTCGCCGTTGCCACCCTTCCACTCGAGAGCAGGATGTAGTTGATGAAAGGGATGGAGTTTGGTAAGAGCTTATTGCAAAAAGGGGGGTACAGCGTTGGTGCCCGAGCGAAAAGAGGTTGCCGGTGATTTGGGCGCAGTGGGTAATGATGAAGCGCCATAATGGGAGCAGCTCACAACAGCAGCTCATGGAAGGATGATGATACCTGTTGGTGTTTACCGCCGATAACCTGGGTGTGGAGGGAGAATGAGACCTTGGCCACTTTTTTCTCATTGTGTCAACGCCGGCCTTTACTACTATTTGTTCTATCATTTCCCTTCTCTAAGACGAGAAGTTTTCTTGTATCTTCTTTTTTTTCCTTTCTTTAAGAGTACCACCAAAGGCTTGATTGATCTCTTACCTCCTGATCCCAAATTGTTGTGCCCCGTGAGCTCGTGCCTTAGTCCCAGTGGAGTGTCAAGATTGTTCCTGCCCCGAGATAGCAATGTAGTCCACGACGGCAACTAGCTCCAGGCCGGAGATGGTCTCCAGGCGGCGCCGTGTGTACCGCCATTCAGCTCTTCCGTCAGTAGTATTGGACTTTACGTTAAGTTTCTCATCACCCCAGGAGCATGTGAGATTCACATCTGTACTTGTCGGAATATGTCAAAGGTCCGTTGTTCCAACAAGTCACTCCGCCGTGGCCATGAAAGATTGCGGTAGCATCCGAGAATTGCGAATCTGATGTCATGCATGATAGTCAATTTTGCTTGCCATGCGATCGCGGTATGTACACGCTCCCGGGATAACCGCTTACTAAGACCCGAGGTGCAGAAGGTCAAAGCAGCGTTGTCGTCCGATGAGCACTGTCGCCCGAATGGATAGCAGAGCCGCAATTATCAGCCAACCTTACCCAGTAATGGCTCGTAACACTGGAAACACTTTTCTCGAACTACCAGAAGGCCGCATCCGATTAGTCAAACCCTCCTCATTGGGACACTCGGAGCATTCTAGCGCACATATTGGAACGGTTATCCCAGTTACGACGATACTCACCGGGAGACTTGACCATCTATTTGTCCCGAGCCTTCGAGGAATACATCGGATGGTTGCCCCATTAACATCCGCCCAGGGGACCCAGAAACCTGTCCACTCTCCAAATCCCATAGAACAACACGGTCGATGCACCCACACGCTTGCTTAGCCCACTCGGAGATAATCGGAATCACAAATCTTCTCTCAGGCCTCTCGTACCGTCCATATGGCTACGGCTACCGTCGTCGCTGAGTTGAGCGTCTGTGCGATTCCGGTGGAATTGGACCCCGAAGCGCTCATTATGCATAAACTGGTGGCGTATAGGATTGAAATGTGATATTATTCATCCGATGGTTGACTTCATGTTTCCTTTCAGACACGGACTCTCCACGGTGTCTCTCAGCTCGGTGAGTAAGGCTAGAGTCAGAACTGATATCAGCTTGACTATCATATGAAACACTGAACCCGTAACGACGTAGTGTGCTTTCTTCCATGCATAAGACATGCAGCAGAAATTGATGGCCTTGACTTACATTGCTAGATTAGCTTGCTTCACATACCAAAGCGTATAACCTAACTACCCTTTCTAGAACAACTACAAGACCGCATGTTTCAATCTACGGCTACGGATACGGAAACTCGGATGAAAGACGGCACGTAGACATGGTCTAAGCGCTGGTAGGCCGGTGACCACCAACCGTAATTACCCATGCCTTGAACAGAATCAAATTCAATCCGTCGTGATCATCAACTGCCGGACTCACACCTCGCCGAGGGCGCACTACTTGCCGTATTCAAACAAAGACGAGGTTTGGCTTCGGCAGTGATCGTCTATAATTGTCTCACTTAGCCGACCGATTGAAGCTTTCCCATCGTCCCGCCTGCACATATGACCTATGACATAGATATGGCGCTTGAAGTCGCTTGCGCCGGACGGGGGCGGTTGACTTGGGCTTTAGTGCCGGGCTGGTAAGAACCGGACTTTTGGGAGTCATCGTGTTTCCGTTTCGTTTCCGTGCCTTTCAGTGCGCCACGCTCGGTCATATCGTACTGGCTCTCTTTGTTGTCAGTTGACGTAGTCACTGCCGAAATTCGACTGTTAAAGTGGTTGATCAATAAGACCAAAGCCGAACAAGAGCGGCTCTACCTGTCTCCCTCATCCTTCTTTGTCTTTTCCGCTTGTTCGGAAGCCACCGCCAACGGCTCGGACTCTTACCATTGAGGCAAAAGAGCCTCGTTCGATGCGTCACGCGTGTTGAGCCAAGTCTAAGACAGACATGATCAGCGAAATCGAGTCCACACAAGAGAGTTAAGGTACTACTTGTCTTGAGTCCGAGACTACTTTAAATTATCGAGCGAGTACATGGCTGTCCACGAACTATACTCCAAACGCATACTACCTCCGAGTCTCGAGACACACCACCGTTCCATCTCGTGGTCTAAAACAAAGGCATCAAATGGAAGAGGAGGCCAAAGCCATGACCGAGCCGCTTCGATCGACTCTCAACCGTTGTTCACTTTCCCGTCTCACGGCTCGGTGGCTTCAGCCTCACTCTACCGTCATCCGGGATGGACCAAGCTCGGAAAGTTTCTTGTTTATGCCTTGCCTTTGCCCTGCTTTATCTTAACACCTCTTGAGAACTTGGTAACCGACCGAGATCGACAGTAATACGCAGAGTAAGCCGGCTGCAGATCCCGCCTGCTAAGACACGGCGCGGCTGAAGTTGGGCCTTCCTGCCTCCTTCCTCTCCGAGCCTCCGAGACAAACGGTAAGCTGCAAGGCCATGCTTGTTTCATGGACGGGTACGGCCTTGCATTGGCTATATGGTTTTCACGTTGTCTACGACTTCAGTGAACCCTACACAGGGGAGCTGAGTGTGCCGCTATAGATGGCGTAGGGATCTTGTCATTGGTGGACGTAAAGAATTATAGACACGCAAACACACAATATCTGACCACTGAAACATCATCAGATGGCTGCTCCATGGGGTAAAAACCGAGTGTGTTGCTAACACTCGGTGTACGTGAAGAGGAGGATCACCTCAAACATATCAGCATCATATGTTACAATCAGTTCATGTGCCTTACTATCAACAAACCACCACAAAACAGCTGAAGTTACCAAAATGGAACGTGGTGTACGCCTCGCTGCCATGCCTTCGTGGGAGGACTGATATTGCTTGTGCATAGTTGTGCTGCTCGCAAAGAGGCACAGTCCATACAGAACACAGAGAGCCTGTGTACGTAGCGCCAGTGCATGTGCTTCCTTATGCCGTGATTACACTCATCGTTAGCCAGAAGCAAACGGTGAGGAGGTGGATGACGAGGCCGTGAAGGAGCAGGAAAACGGACAAACCGGCACACCCACCTAATCGGCAGCCCGGCCCTTCCGTCCCCTCCCCGCCGTCCACCTGAACTGCACACGACCGGAAACGGTCGAGACTGACTGGAGACAACCCTCACAAGCCGGGAGCCGAGATAAGAACGCCCAAGGGGGGAATGATACGATAGATCACCCAACCCACATCTTCCGGGGGGGGGAGGAGGCCCTTGCCCGAGTCCATCAAGATCAGCTCTTGAGGGTCCGGACGGGGATAGATGGAGGGGTGAGACACGGACACAAACGCCGTGAGGCCACAAGCCAGCAACGACAAGCACCAGTAACATGATGGTATCCGTAGTCAGTAACTCTCATGAGACGGGGCCCAAAGGGCTAGACTGCCCGTCGCCTCCTTCACCGCCATATGAGGGAGCATTTCCCCTCTTCCTGTGACAGATGATGGGGAGTTAGCGGCCGAGTACCCAGCAGCAGGAGACAGAGCTCCAGCCAATCCTGCCGGAAAGGTAGTAGCACCGATGAGATGCGATGGGGTGTTGATGGATCACGGGCGGAGGCTAGGGCGCGGCATAGCGGCCTTCTCTCTCTCTCTTTCCCTCTCGTTCACGCTTCACTGTACGCCCGGGCCAGTGGGGTGGCAATGCGAGATGCATCTTGGGATGGACGGTTGGTATGTGGTGTTGACGATGGTGGTTGGTGGTTGGGTTATCCAGTCCCAGTTGTATGCACGACAAACAACTGTTGTTCATGCCGCTTGTCGGCTATCCCACCCAACCACCACTCAAAGTGCCTTCACACCCACGCACGCCCATGGCACTTCATGCTCGGAAGGTGCCGCATCACGATTGGCTGACAACCCCGAGGCACGATGAAGGCCAGTGTAGCCGACAAGTACGTAGCACCCAGCAGGATGGAGAGAACGGCCGGCGACGACGATGGCGATGATGCTGAGACAAGGACGGGTCCGATCCAGTGCAGTCTCACTTGTTGACTGGACGAAAACAGACGCCGTCTCCTCAATCCTTCTGCCACCGGCCCCAGCCCCAAGCCTTTCCCAAGCCCCAAGATAATGCGCTAATGCAAGCACTTTAACAGCTTGATCCATGAACGCGCGGAGCTAGGGCGGCGGTTGCTTTCTTACCCCATGATGCGGTCCAAGCTTCAAGCTAACCCATGTACGTCGGCCCAGTTTGCTAGGTTTTTGTCGTCCGAGGCATCATGGTTTCGGGCCCTTTTCATGCTTTCGTGGTCTTTCGTCTCGTCTAGACCACTGCCGATCAATGATGTTCAGTGAGATGGCCCAATGGGACCCATTGGGACTCCGAGATCTAACAGCTATATCGGTAACATCGCGGCAGATGTCGGCGGTTTTTTGTTTGAGAGATGGCGATCCGTTTCGGCCGTCCCCCTTCGGAGTCTCCAAATCATGCCGCTCTGGCATGACTGCACAGAACTACCTACTGCGTAGCATGCAGGACAGTGTAGCAATACGAGACCGGTGATCCCGTAGAGCGGGCGGCACGAGAGCGGGAACAATGCCTTGCAAACATCCAGGCACGGAGGCACATCAACAGGCCTGGGGCCGGATTTGGTGATAATTCCCGGTCCGGCAGGAGAAGCCGCACGCACGGTCCTTCCGAAATATTGTGACGGACTTCCGGCCGAATAAGTTACTGACACAGCCGAGAGTTTCGGCCCAAATTCAAGTGTTTGAAGGTTGCTGAATAGGCTGAGAGCCCGACTTACAAGTGCCGAAATCAGGTGCTTCTGTTAGCGTGGAGCTGGTAACTTCCTATTCATACTAACACAAAGTACATGCACTGTAATCGATACCTAAGCCGTGGAGTGCTTGTTGCCGATCTCAAGAGCGAAGCGTTAACATGCTACCGAATGCCCGACTGTGGTGCCGGCAAACAGCTACGACGCCGTCGACACGGCGTGGAACTCGGGTACTGAATGAGCTGAAGACAACTGTCCACTGCGCTGCAAACGACCTGCAACGCTGACTCTTGCGGTGAGTATCGGGTGGAGGAGAAGGGACGATGGAACAGCTCACCAGTTGTCGATACTGATCACAAGGATTGAACGAGTTTCCACAAGAGCCAAACAGTTGCAGATAGTGGCGAGAGCCTTTTTCTGAATGGAGATATGGTCGCAAAGACAACCCAATGCCTGATTTGGTAATGAGAAAACAAACACGTTGAGGACTGCTAAAGTCGATTGGCTAGAGACAAGAGCCATTTTCTGTGAGTGGCTACCGTGAACTCTTCACCGACTTTCTGTGATGTTGCTGCAACAGCTGCTGGCTTCTGGAGCCTCTTGCTAGCCAGCAGTAGTGCCAGCTGCCAGCCCAAAGTCAGCAGCTTTTTAGGCCCAAGCTGGAGGGGTGGTGATCTTTCTCAGTGGATGTTTTGGGCGTTGGAGTCTTGGAGAGGGCATCAACAAAACTGGAGCCCCTTCAGAGATTCTCCGTCTCCGCCCCGGAGGAACGAACCAGGTCGGAAACCGATGATTGATCAGACCAACGACAGGGGCATTCCACTTTGTGACATAGGAGTGGATTTGGCAGAGTGCCGATGGGGTGCTTCTGGAACTCTCTCTTGCTCTGTTTCGGCAGCCCCTCCAAAGCTCCTCCTCTGCGGCTTTTGCCAATGCCATTCCTTCTTTTTTCGTTGTTTTTTGTTGATGCTTGGCTGGGAATTGGATCGAGGACCCCTGGCTCTTGTTGATGCCCTTGACCTTGTGTCAACAGTCCACAATCCACACTCAACCGAGAGGCCCAGCCAGAGGAGCCGACCGGCCGGCGTCGGCAATTCTCTTTTGCTCTTTTTGGGCCATGGAAATGGAGAAAGTGAAAAAAAAAAAAAAAAAGAAAAGGAACCCCACTGTACCATCGTTTCGTTAGGCTTGCTCCCCACTGTGAATCCTTCCCGCTTGCCGGCCCACGCCGTCGTGTTCCAGCTCCAGGGCAGAGGTACAGAAGCGAGTTTCCACAGTTGGGCAACTTTCCGGTCCCAAAGAGTCAAAAGACCGTCCCAGCAATCATCTCCCTCGCTTGCGTGCAGTGCCGTGAAGTAGTTGTGCACGCACATGGCCGCACGTACGGGCACGATCTTGATATCGCGAACAAGGATATCCACGTCTTGTTTGATGTGTAATGATTTGAAAAAAGACAATATCACAACTTTGGAAATGAACCTTCAGTTAAGAAACACGCAGATTAGCTCCCGGGAATGGCACAGTGGTCGGAGGTTAACAGCCATATTCGTCAAGGATTATCGTGTGATTGTTTGGTTGATGATGATGATGGTGGTATGTACTGGTGATGATATTGATGATGTTGAATGAAGGGGCCGTGGGATCTTCAGTCCCAACCACCAAGCCCCTTCCTCCATATTTCCTGGAGGCTGCACTGTGCCACAGCAATGATGATGGATGACGACCGTCAGACTGTCATCACCAGCTGGGGAAATTTGTCCGCGAATTTCTCCTTGCCGTGGTTGTTGTTGATCCCGCTGATAAAAAGTCGGATAAAATGATGGATCGCAATCCATATGAATTTCATATTGGGATGGATGGAGGGGTAGATGGGATGCTCGTCGTCGAGCATGTCACCTGCTTCCTTCCATGATGTCTGTCCCTCCTCTTGCCGTGCCGAGCAACGGCGATGATGCCCTCGTCTCCAGCCTTTCCTCTGAATGGAATCCTTCCCGTCCCCCCTCCCAGGGAACCCTACCCAGCAACGTGTCCAACCAATCATCAGCCTAGATGCAGACAGCCAACATGCGAAGCAAGCCTCACTTTTCCTTCTGATTCGTCCTCCCATTTCATCTCAATTCTCAACTTCCCTCACGACCCAGGCGACAAGGCGCAAAAGCCAGTGGGAGAAATGCAAGTGCCCGCCCGCAGCAGCACAGACTCGCACCCACACCAGCCCACCCACACCACACACCTTTCGTCCCTCTCACTTTCACTTCGGCCCAGGAAACAGAGAACTAAAAAGCAGGGCGAGCCGGCGAGGTGGCACCAGCATGAATCAACCAATCACCATCCTTCACTCATTCTGATGTTCAGTCGTCGTCTTTGCTCTCTTGCGGCTTGGATGCTTGCGCCCATTCTTCCCAACCACCGACACCAACATCACTTCGGTTCAGTTCAGTTCCCATTTTGCATGATCCAAGGTTGAGAAAAATCTATACCTGTTCTGGTTATATCCTGCAAACAGCTGCAACGCTACTGCATTATGCTTACATAGTACAAGTATCCTTTTTTGCAGAAGGAGTGAAGTGCAGCAAGGCAGACAGACAGACAGGCAGGCGCCCGATACGCATAACTTCTAGCGAGCGGTACCTTGTTTCTTCTGGCAACTGCTGGGCGCTGTTGGAAACGTTGGGAACATCTGATAGTGGAGTGACAGTGGGTGATTTGTAACCTTGTGAAAGATTGCATGTGTCACTGGGTGCAAAAATTCACAAATTCCATCGTCTGCGTCGTGCATTGCATCTGCAATCAACCCCTGAATGGGCCAGCCGCACTCGTTGCCCGGGTGCCCAGCTACTGTACTGGGTCTGGGAGGGCAATTCACGAGTGGTAAACATTTCCGCCATGCAACCATCACCAGACACCATCTCACTGCAAAAGTGCACAAATGTGTGTGTTTATCATTTGTATTTCTCTCCTCCCAAGCAACCGAGATAAGCGCGGCTGCAAGAATGAAAGCTGCTCTACCAAGCAAATTTCTTGATCAAGACAGCTCATTCCTTTTCCACTCCATATGTACATGTGTTCCCTCCTTTCCAGGCGTGGGAAGTTGTGTTCTAGAGTATATGTAAAAACGTACTATTTGTCTGCGCGCGCTAGGACCTCTTCCAAAGTCGCGCAATATAGCACAAAGCAGGGCTCTTGACCCGAGTAAAGTTCTAAAAAAAATATGTTCGTATCCCATCATTTATGTCATTCATCCATGTCTTTTCATCAACTCCATCATGACCCGGTGACAAAAGAAAAGAAGAAAAAAAAAAAAAACCAAGAAATAAGCCGAAATTCCACTTGCCAACCCCAGTCTCGAGAACTTCAAAAGATATACAACGGGAAGTGGTATCATTCAGCAGAAACAACGCTCGCTAAACACCACTCCGTTTCTTTTCCGACCTCCGTTTCTCTATGTCGCGCCAGACGGAAAACAGACTTTCTGTCCGCCGCAGAACAAACAAGAGTAGCCGACAACAAGGCTTATTAAAATACAAGCCGCCGACATGACAAATAAGGGAATAAAAAACACATGTCTTCTAGACCCCAAACAGAGCGTAACGTTGCGTCGTGAAACCTCCAGATCTTTATATTCCTCCCCGGTTTTGTTTTTTGTTGCGCCGAAAACGTAAAATGGGAGTCTTTTCGCCCCATAAAACCATGCAAATAATGATGGTCGACAAAAATCGACCCAGTTTTCCTTCCCAACCCCCCCTTTCCACATGTAGAAATGCGGTTGACAAACCCCAAACTCCAAACAGTGTATCGAAAAGCACAAGAGCCATCCCACCCCATCTTCATATGTGTACAATAATACAGGTTATTCTTTCAATGAAAACGTATAATAAAAACGGAAACAATTCCCACTGGGAAAACTTGCCGCTCCACTTTATCCCGGGCTCCTGGGTATCACAATCCGGACAAAGACCATCTATGTGGTGGGATATTAGTTGAATCGTAAAGGAAGAAGTAAAATGAAATATCTCCGGCGCCTGTGTTTGCCATCGGCCGTGGCATGGAGACATAAAAAGCTGAATGAGGTATAGCCTTTCGGCCAACCCCAAAACGTATTGCAGAATCTTGCGACCGACTAATAGCAGCCTTGGATATGCGCAAAGAAAGGAACCTGGTGGAAGGGAGCGTGGTGTGAATGCGTATAGTACTTGATCGTTTCCCAAAGGTTTCCAGATGGGTACTTTGATGGCGCATAGTTCGGCTGGACCGAAATGGGCATCATCGGCTGCTGGACAGGTTGTGGGACCGTTGTTGGGTAAGGCTGCTGGAAGTAGTCGTGTTTGTACTGCGTCATAACGTTGGGATCCTCCAGGGATTCAAAGATGACCGGCTCTCGTCCCTGCAATGGCTGCTGTGGTGGCGGTGTCTTGATCTCCGGAATATCCGAGACCAAGTCATCATCGTCGTCCTCCTCCAAGTCCTCGATACTCGAGCATGCCGAGGTAAGCGACCCTTCATCCGAGGAGCAAGTAGAGCCCTCATCAGACATGGAGTCCGACGAAGAGGGTGACATGGGCGACGGGTATTCCTCGGCGTCAACATATGTAACTTGCTGCTCAAGTGATGCGGGCGACTGGGTGAACCTGAAGCAAGCAAGAATCCGGGTTCGCAGCTCGGGCAGGGTAATCCTGTGGTCAGGATTGGACGTGAAAATCCTCCCCAAGATGTCGTTCAGTTCGTCCGACACCGGGAGAATGGCCTTGAGGAAATCCTTGCTTTTGACGTAGGCCCGGTAGGTGGAGTCCTCAAAAGACGCTTGCTTCCATGGGTTACGTCCACAGGTGAGATTCACCAGGATGACTCCAAGGCTCCAGACATCATTCGGCGCGCAATAATAGAAAGGCCTCCTTGCTGTTTGATCCAGGCACTCTAAATGAATAAGAAACGGAAGAAGTCAGTTTGTTGTCCAGGGGATCGGATGGAAAGTGAGAAATGAGAACGCGGAATCGCATGGCCGAGATGGGCTAGGGGAGATTGACATGAGAAAGTTCGCAAAAGCATGAAAACCTACCTGGCGACATATAAAATGTTGAGCCACACCCGTAGTCCATAGATGTTGCCTGTTGAATTGCGAGGCCGAAATCTGCCAACTTGACAGTTTCGCCGTTGTCAGAGACGAGGATGTTCTCTGGCTTTAAGTCCCGGTGGTAAATTCCCCGGCTGTGGCAGTGTCCTACGGCATCCAGGATCTGGAGGAAAACACTCTTGGCGAGCTCATCCTTACCAACATATTGCCCACGTTCAGTGATGTTATAGAACAGATCACCCTCCGGGCAGTACTCCAAGACAACGTAGATGCAGTCATGTTGTTCGATGATCTTGACCATCGAGACTACATTAGGGTGCCCCGAGGCCTGGTGGTGCAAACGTATCTCCTGGCGTTGAAACGTAATTTGGCGAGCATCCAGCGGGATCCCATCGGGGTTGAACTTGCTGAGGCACTTGACGGCATAGCGAACATTGTCCTTCAGGTCGACGGCTGAATAAACCACACCATATGCACCAGACCCCAGGATCCCTGTGAGTTGGAGCGAGTTGGTGATGAACATGCCTAGTCGGTCTTCCGCTGGCATCGGGACATAGTGATGTTGCTGTAGCTGGTGAGGTGGGGGGAAAATATACTGCTGGTCGAATGATGCTGGTGATGCCGGCGGAGTGAGATATCCAAACTCTGACACATGATGCATGATCTGTTCTTGCTCCTTGACTCCTGATACTAACTCCTTTCAGGCCTGGTTTAAGCTAAGCCGACGGTGGATGGGCGCAAAGTTAAGTCCGGAAAGGAGAAGAAATGGAAACAGCAGACAGGAAGAGAACAGAAAGACTGGATGGATCCTGCTCCTGGTTGGGTATATCCTCAAGAAGACCAAAGAAAATGAAAGTCCGGGTAACGTCCTTTTGCTCCTCTGGAATGGATGGAATGGCACTGGCTCGAGCTTTGTCCTAATGGGTTGACTGTAACTCCTAAACGTCCGGGCTTTGGGTCGCAAACAATCCGGATGTTGACTTCGAGTGAACGGGTCAACGAGTATTGGGTGAAGAAAGCGTCTGTATGTAAGGCGTTGGTTGAGAGTTGTTGTTGAGTTAAGAAGGGCGGAATATCATGGGAGTTGTTGTCGAAGTTGTTGTGAGAGAGAATAGTCTTTACGGACACTGGACCTGGAAGAAGGACGGGGGAGTAGGAGGTGAAAAGAAGATGCCAAGTGAAGTGAGTGTCGAGAAAGGTGACGATGGTGAACGAAGCTACCAGCACGAGGCAAGAGCGTAGCAAGATGCGGACCGGAGATCGTAGATATTTGACGATGCTCTCTTTCACTGGCTGGCGGGCGAGCTTACCCTGCCGCCCCGTTCTCTGTCAAAGGATGGCATGGTGCAATGCGACCCTCTTCGGCTTGCGTGGTCTGGGTGGCTTGATTGGTCCCCAAGTGCCCATGTCAGGCTGGCTGTCCATCCACCCCGAAGTCGTCCCAAAGACTGTGTACAAGGGTAGGAGAGTACGAGGATACCGCGGTACATGCAGGGTGTGGTCGGTACGGAGGGTGTGAGACTTGGGGAACCTCTGAGGAGCACCGATTTGCCCACACCCACTCACCTCCTTCTCTCCTCGCTGTCGGTACCCTCTTCTGCCTTTCTCTCTGTTGCTGGACGCTGTGGCCACCGCCCCGGCTCAAACCAGCGCATCCTTGCCGTGAGTCCCATGGGACCACAATGCACCATCCTATTCTTAATCTTGGGTGGACGGCACTAGAGCGGAATGAGTATGGCGGGAATGAGGGTGGATGAGGGTGAGGGATTAGAGGCGTGTGGGGCGTCTTGGAAGGTTGCGAAAGTCCATGGAGCACCAAGGAATGGCCCAATGCCTGCTTGGGGCGCCCGCTAATGCGCAGCAAGAGTGATTTGTGACGACGAGCAATAACGAGGACAAGGGTTGTCTGACACAGATCACTCAAACGCCCTGTGTCACATCTTGCCCATGCATGCGGACTAACGTCCATACACTACACACGCCCCCCCTTTCATCCCTGCCATGCGCCCCCAGGCCGTTGATTGCTCATAAGAAGCAAATGGGATGTGGAGGATGATGAGATGCTGTCCTTGTCAGAGAACAAGAGGGGTGTGAGCCGAGCTGCTAGTTATCAAGACGGAAAGGATCAGAGCGGCATCCACCGAACCGTCGTTCAACAGGAGGACGGCGAAAACTGAAAAGCAAAAGAGCCCAGCCCAGCGCGCGTGACAGCGTGTGACGCACTCTGTTGTGCCCATTCCCGCTGTATGAAGCTCACCAACTTGCCCTTTGTTGTTGAGAGCAATTCTTGATCGGCCCGTGACTTTGCGATTCTCACGTTTTCGCCATCTGGGTGATGAAAACGTGTTTTATGTCCGTTTACACGCAGCAGACGTTCTTCGCAAAAGAACAGCGGAAACATGTACGCACACAGCCATGAACGCAGACGCAGGACACCTACAGGCTGCACTTTTTTTTTTTCAGTCCCTGGATGAGTCCGACTGTTTGTTACCTGTTATCCGTGCACTCGTAGCCGCGCTGAACCGCCGCCTTTACTGTGTAGGCCAGTACTCCCAAATAATGCTGTTACTGAAACGCGTAGTGCTGATAGGAAGTGGCAAAAGGTGAACAGCGGGAGGGAAGTTTGTGATTGGCATGCGGCATGTTTCTGACGGTTTCTGAAGGCAGCGCCCTTTGCAGCACAAGCGGCTCCAGAATTCCGATGATGTCGGGGCCCGCGGGGCATGGTGGAAAACATGCCTTTGTCTGCTGACGAATGCCTCGCCTTCTCCGAGGCGACTGGTGAGAGAAGCCGTACCTACCGTGTTGTCACCGCAAGTCACCTGAACGCCCCAACGCCCCTATGGCACCGTTTAACGGAAGATGGGCGGCCTTGCGGCGGTCATCATTCATGCCGATGCCTGTCTTGCCCTGGTTGATTCGACGAAGACGTCTTGACAGATCCATGCCTGATTGGCTATACAGCCTTCGCGGCCCTGATTCGAAACTTGATCTGTGGCCATTATGTATCTCGGCTGAAGTGCCAGTTCTGAATTGTGCAGATCGGTTATGATAACGCCCGCTAAGACCAGTCCAGTATCAAGCACTATTGGACTTGTTAGTGGTAGTTGGTGACATTGTGCTTCTTTTTGGTATGATTTCACACAAGGCGGATTCATAGCAACCTTGGGACTCTTTTATGAGATTATTAGGTGAACATCAGCAAAGTTGCATGTATGGTACTGAATGGTACTGATACTGGCACGTCCCTCTACAATAACCGTTTCAAGGATACTGGTGTTGGTGCGTATTTGACACATTAGATGAGCAGGTAGCTCAACTTGTTGTATGCCTACGGGTACAGCGGTATAGTCTGTTCAAGTAGATGCCATAGTTTTGCCTAGATATCGGACGACTCGGTGGGCGAGGCGTGTCCGTCCGGAGCTCTGTGCTCATAGTGTAGTGAGGCTCGGCGCTTCCATATTGAGTATAAGTGGTGAGCCAGTCCGGGCTCTTGGTTCGATGGCTGGAGATAGGTTCTCTTGCCCGAATCTCGCTCTTGCCAGATGCTTTGGGCACCAGGTATTTCTGTATCGAATCGTATGTAGTCCGTCACTCATACGTTGGTCACGTCTCCTGTGAGGAGGGCGAGTCAAGCTCGTCGGGGGCATGTCCAAGCTCCGTCAGAGTTCTGAAGTCGAGCCAAAGAGTCGGATCTGGAGGGGCAATGTTTTAGCGTGGTGGATTTTCGGGCTTCCTGGACGGGCTTGAAGTTAGCGCAAGTTGCGGCTGGCTTCCAGTGGTACGTAGAGGGTGATAAGATGGGAGGACATGGACCAAGGGCTGGTCACAGAAGAGGAGGGTTGCAATTCCTCCATTCTTCTATCGATTGCGGACATTAGACAGTGGGCGGTGGGTGGAGATGATCGATGGCCGGAAATGAAGGCAATCAAGTGGAAGATTATCAGTTGGTACGTTGTGACGGCTGCGGATTGGAAGTTGGGAATGAAACCGGATTGGTCGAAAGAGTCAGGACGGGTGAAGAAGGCTGAGAGTTTTTTGCTGTTGTGTTTTGCTTTTGTGGTTGGTGGAAGTCTTGACGCCGAGTGTCAAGCCTTGTGTTTGAGTGACGTCTACTATGTACTATTGTAAGTGAATGCCGGCCGATAACAGTCTCGCTATGGATTTGCAGCACAATCTGCTAGTGGGTGGCAGGACCTGCACAGACCTGAGCTATCAGTGCAAGTCAATCGAAAGATGTCCCTTGAATCGGCAGGTGCCCCGCATCCTCTTGAACTTCCCGTCACAAAACACTCCTGCCATGTGCGACTGCAAAACTGAGGAGTCTTTTTGAGTACGCAGGCAGTACCTGTACAGTAGGTCCTTCCTCCTCATCTCCCCGCCGCTAGCAGGCGGTAACGTAGAAGTCCCACTCGATTCCTTCTTCCTCTTTCCATGAACCAAGTGATAGGATGCAACCACGCTCGCTCTTTCACGGTTCCATTGCAGCAAATGATGCGCATCTCTCAACCGGCGGGCGTCTAGGCAATTTCACCAGGCTCTCTCAGTTCGATATCTCGAGCCGCTTGCAACATGGCCGTCGAAGCCGTGGCCCGCCGTGGCCGCATCCCGACAGGCTTCCAAGGCTTTATTCACAAGTACAACAGATCTGATATCTGCAACAGGTGCTCATTTCAGGCCCTGCCTATTTCAGGAAGCATCTACGACGAGCACCTCTGGTGATCCAAGTCTGCAGTATAGGGTTTCATTATTGGCCGCCTCCCTGCAATTCCTTCCATTCGAGTGCCACTCGACTCCCACACTATGAGAATTGGCAGAATGCACTGACGGCACAACAATTGGTGGACCAACAACCTTCTGGTCAGCCGAAGCCATCCCTTCCTTTACTTCGACGGCCATAACCACCACGCCCATGCCCACGGTCCCACGCTGTGACGGCGCTAACTGCGGCAGCTTGAGACGGTCCCAGAACCACTCTGGCGGCATGTTCCAGAAGGTCGGGTCCCGTTTTGAATCCCGGGCCAAGACAGCCTGGTCTGAGCGGCCCACGACGACGGCGGGCACGGCGACGAGCATGGCTTTATGAAGATCTTCCCCGCCCATACCACGCCGAGCACATCACTAGTCCCCGCAAAACGCCCGTCAATCACGGCTCACAACATGATGCTGGCGAGCCCATGGGCTGCTGAGTGAGACATCAATCTCGCCTTGATATAATCAAGTACGCTTGCTTCGAGAACCCCTGGCTGAGGGATCCGCGACCATCAACGAATTCTACATTATGATATCCGGACGCCTATCATCCCCAAACACACGTTTAGTGTAGAACGTTTTGTTGACGCAACCGCGGTCGGAGATCTCCATGGAAGCTCGTCACCGTCGTTAGGAACAGACAAGGCGGGGCAAATACCATCCTGGACATTTACATCATTTGCAACCACTCACAAGTTGCTCCCTTGGAGGGGAAAACTACAGCCGCACGTCATCGGTAACGGCCGATCTGTGACCATCCACTGACTCTGCATGGCGGTGATCAGAAAAAAATTTGGGCTAATCGTGCCAGCTTCCAACCAAAGCCTCCAAACGGAAGAAGCGATTCCGGATTCCCGTCTAAACCAGCCATGACCAACTTCCAGCTACGCCGACCGGAGCCACCGTGATTGTCATCTTATGCTTCCATGTAGGGCCTCCCCCCATCACAGCAACGCTCTATCAGCTATGGTCCATGAATGGTCATGTTGTCTCCAAAGAAACGAAATAGACTTTTATCAAAACCCCAATAGAACCCTGTCAGGCTTCATGTCAGGCATGAATGGGTGGGAGTCTAAAAGGATGTAGTGTAGAGGACGCGGAATATGTCTCTCGCACAATTCAGCATGTCTGTGTACACACGTGTTCCGGCTGGTGGAAGGAGGGCTCCGTGGAAATGCAAAGCTTCCACTACTCCTCCTTCTAGATAGCCCAACCACCCAAGTGGCTCGGCCTTGGGAATGGGTTGGCTGTGTGCTCATATTTCAATGGCCAACCGTAGTGATATACGGTTGGACGAGCCACTAGTGGATGGGCAAGCGCTCTCGCCAATATCACGATACTAGTTGTCAAACACGGCATGTACAACCCCGTGACTTCCAGGACATGCAAACAGCACAGCCGCATTTCGCAGAGTTCGGAATGCCATCTCAGCGAGGGCCAATGCGAAACAATGATCGCCGCCTACCATGATCTGGCTCACCCGTCCCTTCTTCGACTTGTGGCGTGAGAACTAACTCGTCGTGTATCCTTCACCTCATACTTTTTCCATCCAAAATGCGTACGTACGCAGGCTGACAGGAAACTACTTCGTACCAACAAGACAATCCTCTTTTCACCTAGCTTGGAGCGCTGCCATCATTAAGTCTGAGGCATTGTGGTACGTCGCTTCTGGTCAACACATATGAGAACCAAATATTCGGCAGGACCACGCGTTGATCACGTCAGAGCCTTGATAAGTGCCATGGTATTTCTTTTGCTTCCTGGACCAGGCCACCTCCGATGTACACAAGTTTCCAATAACAAGAAGCTCGTCATTCACAACAGTCCCAAGTCAGTATCAGCCATTGGCAGCAATATATCCACAATGGTGCTCCCATTATATCTTCGATATGATTCTAAAAATGGCATGACCAGTACTTTCAACGAAATACAGCGAAGAGAAGTCGATCAGCTAGGAATACTGTACGATGCAAAATGAATATCTGGGCTCTGTCACAACGGTGCAGATGACTGAAAAAAAGGCAGGGCGAACTCTGAAGAACTTCTGTATACGGATATTTGCACCGACCTGTCCGCAATTGGACCCAAAAAAAGGTCAAATCTCCATCGAAACCCGGTAACGCTCGTGGTAGCCTCACGAAACAACGGAATAATATGTTGGAACCCCGGCGGAGACATCCTACTGAAGTGCATTGCAATTGCACGACTTCGTTGGTGCCGTTGATAGGGGCGGCTCTTCCTGTTTGAAGGTTCAAATAAGGCGCTCCATCCGGTGATGCCAGGCGTTGAACTAACCTGGTCATCACATCTCGATTTCATCACTCATCGATCACGAACTCACCTTTAGCTCCATCCCAATCTCAGTGGCCCTGCTTCTTCATCAGGCCTGTTGCGCTACGCACACACCTACAAATGTCTCATATCGGCGTATATCTGTGCCCTACAACGACGGCAATCGTACATTTTAGCTCGTGGCACAGTCGGAAAGGGCAGCGTCAACTCAACATGACCGATCCCTGCCAAGAATTGGCTCCGAGCCAACAGCAGCATGCACGGCAGACAGGAGGGCGCACATAGAAACGCGGTGGAACAGTCGAGGCCGCCGCAAGATCCTGTCGTGATACGCGGCACTCCGCTCGAGGGTCGAAGAAACTGGACACATGAACCAACCAACTTCACGGTGAGACTTGCGAGATCGGGTGGACGGTCTTCAGAGTCGAGACAGCGAATGGTCCTCTTCACTAATTTCGATAAGTGGAGAGCAAAGTTGCTGGCGGTTGTCAGTTTATTGATCCAGGCCTGTCATGAAAACATCAATCAGAAAGGAGCCACCGCCAGTAGCAAAGACAAGATAATGACTTCTTGATCAAGCATATCAAGCCGGATGAGCCCAACTTGCTGTCCACGCTCGGGGTGAAGATCTGATGTGAATGCTGCAAGAAAGGGAAATGAAACCCCGATTTGGACCTACTGACATTTTGGGCACCTCTCGTCTATACCCAGCTTGACAATTGCAAGTTGAACAAATCCTTTCCACAGACTCACCCTCCTACTTCTGTGATCTCAACGCACGGCTGAAGGGATATCAGAATCACTCCTGTATGGCGACACCCATTATGTAGCTACCCGCTCACAAGCTACCCGCCGTTCCGGGGTGATAGTTGCAGCAGCAGTAGCAGCACTTGAAGGCAGGGCGGACAATCGACTTAACAAAGCATACAAATCCGAAGTCGCATACTGACTTACACCTACCTCCCTTGCGCTCAATATCAGCAGTTCCCGCCGGCAGGCGTCGACCTGAATGGCGTCCCGAGAGAAACAGCGGCCCATGCAGTCATTGATCTGCCATCATAGCCTCCTTAGCGGCACTCTATCTCTAAGGGCGTCCCCATGTGTCACACATACCTGTAGACATCCACGCACTACATTTGCACTACTTGGCTATTTGCCCTACCTGACTGGGTTTTCGCCAGATGTACAACACTGACTGCCTGCGCACACGTATTTCCCGGGAACTGGACGACGTTGTGTCCGCGAAATTCTCAGCTTCGTCGGGCCTGTCATCCGCCTTACCAGCCAACTGACCTAAAGCCGTAGGTCTGTACGCCGCAGTATACCCCGTATAGAGGCGCACAGGGCTCTGTACTTGCGAGCCGGCGGGAAGACAGGATGCGTACGCATGCTCTACGTTTTTGTTCCCTGCTGGGAAGAATGGGCGGCAACAGTAACACCCACTTATCGGTCGGGTCCGACTCAGGATGAGACAAAAACATGTTCTCTATAGGTTAGACACTGGACGCTGTCTGGCTCAGTGGCTGAGTGACCTTCTCAGTGTTATGTTGAGCTAGATGACTGACTTCCATCACATATTGTGAGCAACAAGTCTTTGCCACAGTTGCCATTATGTTGCTCTTCATAACTGGCTTGTAGGGAAGTCATTGCATGTTCCGAACTTCCGTGCTCCTAGAATGGATGATCTCCAGTCACATAACCCTGTGAGGATAGACCTAACTCGTGAAAAGGGCCAAGTCATTCAAGCCTCTGGGGTTGTCCGTGTCACCTGTGTCGAACAGGAGCCTCCGGCTTATGACCTGTTAACAAACACTTAGCCGCATCTTAATCAACGCAGCAAGAATTACTGTTTGACCCATATTGACTCAGCCCCATGGAAATACCACCTCTAATGGAGGACTCGTTCTCCGCAAGAAGGGGTCAGTTTCACTGGTAAACAGTATTCCGGGGCCTCGCCACCGGTCTTGGACACTTAAAACACGCCCCATAACCTTGTTTACCGTTGGTACTCATTTCATCGTTCACTAACGTAAATTAAATAGTCTGGCTAAAGAAGCCGTGTGGCGGCGCCTCATCTTATAGATCTCCAGCTCCGTCTGTCGTCTAGGATGTAACACGACCGAACAATGACTGTCTTTTGGCTACCTAGGTTTTGCTCACTCAAGGGTTACGGCTTACAGAATGAATCCTGTCAGTTCTTCTCATTACGGGGGCATTGCAATTGAGGCCAGGGCACACGAATCGCCGCCTCATTCATGCATGCCACATCTGATCTCACTTCACTGCTGATGAGCATTTCACCAACGGCACAGTTGTCTGCAATTCGGAGTTTACACGGAACAGACGATTATCGAGAAAGTTCTTTCAGTGTACGGCCAACCAATAACGGACAAGCAGGCGGATGAGCGGTTGATCACCACAACACCACAACGGGAGATCTCCCGCGGCTGATGATGTTGGTGGCGGGCATATAAAAAGACATGGCCAGTGGTTGGTTGGTCAATCCCAACCAGCCAACGTCAGTCAGGTGCGTGGAAAACCGAAGGCAACTCTCATCATCAACATCCTGGTACTTGGTCAGTCCAACGTCAAAGAATAGACACCAACGCCATTGACTGGCTATGTGTTAACAGGAACACCAAAAACCGGCTGTATAGGATGTTCCATCCGGACAGTATAATCGTACAAGCATCACACAACCAGCAATGGCAAGGCGGATTTACTTTCCCGTAGTATGCTGCTGTGCACTGGAAACACAAATGGGCCCAGGACTGGAAGAAAGAGACCCGTTTCCAGACGGTCAAGTGCGCCCAAGTTACGTCCATTGCTGTGACTACAGGCCCCTTTTCCCACCAGACAGCTTTCCGCTTGATCGGATGGTGATGAGCCAGCTTTGTACACCACTCGATCTTTCAGAGTTGGATATGCTGGGGTGGTGATGAGGATTTACCGTGACACTTGATATGGGTGGGGGGGGGGGGCTCACACTATCTCGTAACTCCTTGCTCTTGAATTCGCCTAGCCACTCGCTGCTTCCTATAGTGAAAGGTTGCCAACCAAGCACGACATCCCTCAAGGCGAAAAGGATTAGAGCACCGGATGTCTATTCCAGGCAATAAACCCCGAACGCATATCGACTTACTTGTCACCAACCTCAATTACTAAGACCAACTGACGCTGTGTTGGTCTTGGTCATTGCTCCCGAACCAAAACCTGGACTAAACCCAAACCACATACCCTATACAACAAGAGACACCGAGAGAAGGTCTTCGCGCTCCTTTCTGTTTGACGACAGATAGACAAACTTTCGAGACCTACATCCTTCCATACATAAAACAGAACCTCCACAGCCACACTGCTTCACCAGTCACCACAAACTGAATCCAAACGCACCGAACCGAACCGGCAGAGACACACCGAGGTCCGAAACAGGAAGCGCCAGAATAGTAGTAGTAGGGCATTACTTGGAGTATCCCAAAAGCGTACAGGTGCTACGGAGATATAGATTGCGATGTGCTACGGTAGGGTGTCAGTGCGGTCGGTCGGTAGATGGAAGGAGCAATGTTTTACTTTTACCACGGAGCAAGTGAGGGAGGGAGGGACTGAGTGAGTGAGTGAGTGAGTGAGTGAACACCGAAGCGGGTAAGTGAACACTACCTAAACACGGGTCCTGATTGAAGTCAAGGTAAGTAAGCAAGTAAGAGCAATTAGAAGTGAGCAAGTGGCACGCCCCGGCCGTCTGAGATGTCTGAGGCGGGTAACTACACTGCACCTTGCTACACCACATGAGAGACAGAGAGAGACATAGCAAAGCGGTTGGCTGCCGGTCCGGTAGCCAGGGCGCACGCGTGCGGCCTACTACCAGGCTGACTTGACTGAGTGAGTGACTGACTGAGGCGCGAGGCGACGCGGGAAGAATTACAATACACACTTTCGGGTTGTGTGTGATTGATCACTTTTCTGTGTGCAAGTTTCAAGCCAGTAAGCCAAACTCCGAGGGTGGTAGTGATGAAGCCTCATTCTCAGGACAAGCTCCAACATGGAGGCGGGTGAGATTGTATCAGATTTAGATTGTGCCTTGGCGAGAGATTGGCGGCTTTCCGCCATGTTTCCAACAAGTCCGGAAACGTAGGAACATGCATGGAAAGAAGGAAGGAACGGCGTGGGGTGAGACTGTGAGTGTCTTGAAGTTTTCTTGATGGACCCCTTGATGCGAGGGGCACCTTCCTTGAACATTTTATCACGGATGATAGTATTTTGTTGCGCAGTTCGCGCCTTCCATAATTTGAAGGATTGTCACCAGTGCTTGCAAGATCAGACCGCGAGACTTATTGACTTCATGTCTCCGCCAGAAAGAGCAACCAAAGGACGTCCAGTCCCGAGTCCGGTCTTCATAACATTCCCTCGTCCATTTTGCTATTCCAGTCCCGCTTTCAACATGTTGGTATCTCACGTATTTCCAACCTGAAATCAATCCCACTCATTCTCCCATGCTGCCTTGAGAACGAAGAAACCGGATATCACCAACAAGCGAATAAGCCAACAAGCCAACCTCACCTCAAAACCAAGTGCATCAAGATGGATACAAGTATCTACACCGTTTCGTCATAGACTACCATGTACAAGACGCTTGACGGCCCTTGAGTCTCCTCAAACTCAAAGGGACGCATAGATGGCCTTCATAGCTCGACTCCCCTCCCAGGGCGTTAATTTCTATCAGGAATGTTAAAATTACCTACGGACATAGTCAGTCTAATTCCAGCACATATACACGTACCCTAAGGCAGAAAGCAGAGTTATCAACAAGGCAAAATGTCCACCACTCCCACACTTCACTCCTTTGTCCTTCACGCCTCTCTATCCCTGTGACATGAAACCAAGCAATGTTGGAAATATTAGCCCGACTATATGATATTTTGTTGACATGTCATTTTTTACACCCGCTCCCTCTCGGCTCCCTGCAGATCCAAATACAGGCACTAACAACA
The DNA here is from genome assembly GCA_009805225.1 of Neurospora sp. LNF1-1. Lineage (NCBI taxonomy): Eukaryota > Fungi > Ascomycota > Sordariomycetes > Sordariales > Sordariaceae > Neurospora > Neurospora sp. LNF1-1. Next base: position 219,776 of record RAOM01000030.1, on the reverse strand, counting down.
CAAGTTGGAAGAAACCGAGTGAATGTGTGATGTGATGTGACGTCCATCGGGATACGCTCCATGCGGCTTCCCGGCGAGGCGAGCGAGATGCTGCTGCTGCTGCTGCTAGTTGGGACGGGAAGCGGCAAGGGGAATTTGGAAACATCAAATGTGTGGACGGGATACGCAACGAGATGACGGTAAAGCATAGGGGAAGAGAAAGGGAGACAGACAATGACCATGCTGTTGGGCTGTATGGAAGATTCAGCTTGAGTGGATGTGCGGAAGAGGATGCATGAAAAAAGTAGTGATGAATGCAGTTAAGCGATTAACTAACGCCGTTCGCCTCCTTCTTGTATGTGTTTTATCTCACCTCACTTCACTGTATGTGTACAACCGCTCTATGGAAGTCCCTATCGTACTTGTCGCTCACGAAAGCATCATACCTATGCTCCGCCTTGCCTAACAGCATATGCCTAGTCATATACAAAAATGATACCTTGATAGTATAGTATACCGATATACCATTCACGGCCAGCCACACGTCTGCCTCAAAATATGCCCATCTAAGCTCTGGCATGACCCGCCGTGCGCTGCGCATGCGCATGAGCGTGGCCATGTGAGAAGTGACTTGAAGCCGACGGACCCGCTGCCGCCGCCGCCACCGCCTGTCCGAAGAAGGGATGCTTGAGGGCCTCCAATGGCGTGATCCTCTTGTCCGGATTGAGCGCCAGGCAGCGTTCCAGGAGGTCAATAAAGTGGTTGAGCTCCTTGGTTTCCGCATCGCTCATGCCGCTGGAGGCGGCCAGGAGACGGGCCCGCAGATCGCGGGTCGGCTTAACGGTGGCCAGAGTCTTGACGGTGGTCTGTAGCAGGAAGGAGCAATAAAGTTAGTTTAATGCTCGATTCGGGTAGGTATATTTGGCAAATATTGTTGGAAGAAGAAAGCAAGTGAAAAGGGGGGATGTGTGGTCGCGGAGTGGAGGTGTGAAGAAAGCGTATTGAAGAAGCAAAGAGTAGCAGTCGTCTCCCGCGTGCCGCCGTCACAAGAAACAACGACAACGGGAAGGACTGCATGCTCTCCAGTTGGTATAGGGGAAGAAGCGCCACGATGCCCCGGGGGTATGCGGGTGGAGTTACATTGCCAAGCGGTCAATGTGAAGACGAGGCACAGCACGACGCCCACTGGGGATGTCATCAAATCCTCTCTGTCCATCCCTTCTCTCATGCACGTCGGAAGATTGCTGAGCAAACCAACCACGCGGGATGTCCCCATCGGATCTAGGATGCAAGCCGCCTGGCCTCATCATCCTCTCACATCAGATCCTCATGATGCCGGAAGACCGAACCAACAAGGGAGGGAGAGGATGAGGTGATACTCAGACAACACCGCAGATGGGGATGGGAGATATCGTGCCGGGCCGCACACAAGCGCCATCCCAATCAACCGACCTCCGCGTCCAGACCAAAAAAGAAGCGCGGCAGAGTCGGCCAGAAAGGCCGACCTGATGCCAGGGCCATCTCCAGTCACCCATCACCATCTTCCGTACCACCCTCCTCCATAAACAGAAGCGAACATTTTGGTGAACTCGGATGGTGACGGTCGGGGAATATCATCTCATGGGTTGGTTACAATGTGATTGCCTCCGTGCCCCGTGCAGAATGCAGGACGGAAGCGCTCAGGAAAATGAAAAAAAAAAAAAAAAGGAAAGGAAAGAAAACAACGTACCTTTCCAAGGACCTTGTCCCGCTCAACACTGAGGAAGTTGCCCATGTCGTCCCAGTGCATGCCCCATAAGTCACCACGGCGGTACAACTTGGCGTTCAGTTTGCCGCGAATCTCCATGATGGTCTTCAGCATCTGGTTGTTGCTGTCGCCCGTAAATAGAATCTTGCCCGTGTACAGCTCATATAAGGTGCAGCCAATGGACCACATGTCTACCGAGTAGTCATATGGTATGCCCAGGATGACCTCTGGCGCGCGGTAGAATCGACTGACGAGATACGGTGTCACCTCCGTCGAAGCCGTGGCCGCGTCAGACCGGTCGATCGCCGTACCCAAGTCACAGATCTTCAAGAGATTGCGTGCCTCATTTACCTACATCAGAAGTTAGCATCCTGTCTCTTCATCGCAGTGTGTTCGAGAGGACCTACCAGGATATTGTCAGGCTTCAAATCAGCATGAATGATGCTGCAGTTGCGCATATGCGCAAGGGCAAGGAAAATTTGGTAAGCGTAGACGCGTGTGGCGCGCAAGTTGATGCCAACGTTGTTTCCGAACTTCTTCAGCACCTCGCGGAGGTTCATGCTTAGATTTTCAAATACCATGCACAGATGGCCCTTGTACTCGAAGGATCGCTCAAACCTGACAATATGCTTCTTGTCCTCAGGATCAGCTTCATTCAGCTTCTGTAGGATGGCAATTTCGGTAAAACCGCCCTTCCGCAAAGCGTCGTTGTTACGCATGATCTTGATAGCAACAGTCTGCTGTGTCGTGAGGTCCAAAGCGCGGGCGACTCCCGAGAACATACCACGACCGAGAGCCGTTGACAGCTGGTATCGTCCGTCCAACAGCTCGCCGGGCCTAATCTTGTAGTAACCGTCTTTGTCGTCACCTTCAAGCTTACCGCCGCCGCCATTAGCCTGGCCATCGTTTCCAGCTTTCTTCGAAACTGCAGGAGCCACAAGCTTCTCTTCGTCGAAATCGTCTGCGAACATGTCAAACTCGTCGTCGTCGTCGTCTCCGCCCTTCTCAGGCTGCTTCTCATCATTTTGCTCTTCTTTGGCAGCATCTGCCAGAGCAGGATGTTTAGCTTCTCCATGCAAACCAACATGTCCGTGGCGCAGCTCATCACGACGCTCATCTTCCTTCATATCAGCGGTAGGATCATAATCAGCGGCAGAGGGACCATCAACTTCCACTTTATCGTTTCCGTTGGCTCTCGCAAGATCTTGCTCGGCCAGGAAGAAGTTGAATGCAGAAGGAGACATGGCGTCTGGCACCTGGGCGGGTGACTGGATAGGCGACGTGGTAGCATTTGCTAAAGATGGTTAGCGGCTGCAGTAGACAGGTAAGATAAGGACTTGGAGACTTACTCGACTTGGGACTGCTGGGCTCTGTCTTCTGGGGAGCTGGAGTATTGAAGCGGCTCGACGAGGGGGTGGGCGATGGCTTATCACCTTGTAATGACTGGACACTGGGGCTTGCGGCACCCAGACCACGCTGAAGAGCAGCCTGTCTAGCGCGTCTCCGTCGCTCGATCTCGGCTTGGACCCGGGCTTCCTTGTCCATTGCCTCAGACGGGTCCCAGTCCATGTCGGGTTCGGGCTCTCTAGATGCCTCCTGTTGATGTTGACTGTATGTAATATTAGCAAGATAGTCGACTAGTAATGCAAATGACAACAGAATGACCTACCCATCCTGTGAGATAGCAAGTTCCTTAACGCCTCGTTCAACCGGGACACCCTGACCAGATTTAGCATTTTCCTTGGTAGAATAAGAAGCCGCCGTGTGAGCATTTCCTTTAGACATTTCTTGTCCACGCCTGTCATCCTTGCCATCTTGGTAGGTTCCTTCTGGTTGAAAGGTGACGACGCGGCCCCTATTATCACGCCGTCCTCTGTTTCGGTTATTGCGAGGCCTCTTGGCGGAGTATGAGTCGTAGTCGCGCTCGCGGTCGTAGTCTAGTGGCTCGCGGCCACGGTCACGGTCATCTACACGGTCTGCGGCCGGACGAGAAGGAGGAGGGGCGTCCCTGGCTGAGCCGTACCGGTTACGGGCCGAGGATGACCAGTCGTCATGAGTTGTCGAGCCGCGCGAGGGCGGACGGTCTAGGTCGCGGTACCGGCTACTACCCCTATCATCATCGTAGTGAACGCGGAATTGTCGGGGATCGCGGCGGTCCCGGTCCCGGTCTCGGTCTCGGTCATGGCGGTCATCATCGCGCGGACGCTTGAAGCCCCTGGGCGAACGGGGAGGAGGAGGAGAGCGTGGCGACCTGCTGTGACGACTGAAGGAGCCTTGGCGGGCGTGTGCGACTCTTGGTGACTGACGATGGTCAGGGAGCTTGGAGGGTTCGGGAGTGCGCTCGATTCTGGCTCTTGGTCTGCCGGTCCGGTCAATATCACCGTTCAACTTAGAGTGAGGCAGGGGAGTTGCCTCTGCGATTTCCCCATAATCCAAGCTAACATCGGGAAATGCCATTGTGTGCAAACCGACCGCTTGAATGTGAACGTCCGACTCTAGAGAACTAACGCAATTTTCCAAGGTTGAAGAACCGAGGGAACTGAACAAGAAGCGATTTCGTCTGCTGGCTGTTTTGGGGGAATGGGCAGATGGGAGAGAGTGTCAGCTTCTTGATCGATAAGCAGTGATTTCGTGAGACGGAGAGCAGAGCCCGACCAGTTCAGCTTTTCAACTTCGTCACCGGAAGTGGTAGCGTTGAAGATGGAGTTGGGAAAGTGTGTTGTAGGAGAGTTGGTTGGAGTGGCCACTGAAGGCTGAAGACCGGTGCTGGATGGAGTGGACGATAATGACGGAACAACGGGAGTTGCAATCCAATGCACTGAAGTCAGTCGCGCTTCAGGGGTTACGCAAAGCCTTACAGCATGCTGCACTAACAGCTGACCCTATTCACAGCAGTGCCTAGCTGTTAGTGCCTAAGCGCGGCCGAAGTTCAGCCGCGTCACCGCCCAGTCGCAAGGGTGCCTTTGCCTTCTTATCGGCGGCCGCTTTCACCTGTTGATCGGTGGGGTTCTCTCTTTTTGTTTTCGCAACGTCCCACCAACAAACAGCACCTTTCTTCCTCATTTCTTACTTTACTCTCTATACCAACCGTAAACCGACAAAATGGGTGGCGCTGACAGAGCTGGTATGTTTTCTCCCTTGTCGCTTATTGGTCATCGCTCGCTGTGTTGTGCGACGGCGCTTACTCTGGTGATCAACGAAAATCTGGTGATAGCCTCATGCTGACATTATTTCCTCTCTAGGTGGCAAGGCCAAGCCCCTCAAGGTGCGTTCTTTCGTGTAACGATTTAAGACAACGAACCACGGACAAGAGCGGACGACACTCGATATCACTGAGCCGCGACTACTGGAGGGATTAAACACTGGCTGGCGGCTCTTGCGAACAATCATCACCATATGAGGTCGCGGGAAGCCTTCACATAGTGTCCAAACCCTCCATGGCCACGGCCCAGTTTGGCGGAAAACAAGACATATCTCCGGCGACGAAGAATGAAGGACTGACTGTGGTTCACGAACAGGCTCCCAAGAAGGACAAGAAGGAGCTCGATGAGGATGACAAGGCTTTCCTCGAGAGAAAGAAGGCCGGTACGCAACGCACCCACCACATCTCCCCTCCCTTCCTCCCTACAGCATCGCATTGCATCGCAGTGCCATATCACATACACACTTCATCCGTTATTCCCACCATCTATACAACCATCAGCGCCCCAAAAGTTTCCGAGAAGACAAACAAACAAAACATGAGGCTAACATATTCCACCCCCAACAACAGAGGAGAAGGCCCGCAAGGATCTCGCCGCCAAGGCCGGCGGCAAGGGTCCGCTCAACACCGGTGCCCAGGGCATCAAGAAGTCCGGCAAGAAGTAAAGAATAAAAATCCATCTATCTTCATTACCACGAACCGAACCGGACAGACAATAGGAATGGACGGATGAACGGACATGGAGAAGCAGAAAGGAAAGTGCAGTGTTGTTGCACAACGGCGTTTTTACAGAGAAAAAGGGTTTACGGGATGTTTTTTTGCGTGTCTTTCAGAACGCAGTCTTCCCTTTATTGATGAGTTGAGCACGTAGCTAGGAGCGTCAAAAGATGGGATACCAAATGGGAATATATATGAATGGCACGTACAGTTTTGGGTATATCTCGCGTGTTTTTGATGTTGGTGTGACATGTGTCGTGTGATGTGTTGGTGGTGTTGGTGTCGAGCGTTTATAGCCAACCGAGGTGGTTATTGGTTCGATGCGGCCTTGATCCTCCTCTGTTACAACTTTGGGAACACTCAATGTCCATCAACGAATTAGTATACAAGTATAATGGTTTGTTCCAAGTAACGCAGCTCATTCCCGGCAATGTATGATGTAAAGCGTCTAATTAAAACATATTATGTATATAAACGTTCTTTTGACGCCTTCCTGCGCCTGCTGCTGGTCTCTCTATGTCAAACTGAGAGTTCATATAATACAGGCACCAGCCTATCTTTGCTTTTGCTATTCCAAAACCTAACCACCCTTCCAGGGCATTTTATGATTCTGATTCTCATGATCTATCGTTTCTCACATACCCATATCAAAACGCCGAAACAATGCTTGGTAAGGGACCTAGAATGCCCATAAATGCAAACTGCCCGTCCTAAGTCTCTTTCAATGATCCCCGTTTCCGGGAGATGGGGAAGCCAGCCGTTCATGCTCCGACTCGGCAGTCTTCCTCCGCATCCAGAACTTGAGGATATCCCTCTTCCTCCCCTTATTCAACGAAGACGACTCAACGCCTTCACCAACCGTCCTTCTCGACCTCCCTCTTCCAGAAACACGGATCTTCTAGTTCCCGCCCCAGAAGCTATTTCCGCTCACGCTCCCATTTCCACCCCTACCCGGCGCACCAGGCGCAGGTCCCTGCCGCCTGTTCCCCCTGAAATAGTCATACTGCATGGGGTCGTTCTGGCCCTGATTCGGCTGGAAATGCGGGCTCTGCATCGCGTTCAGCGGCGTGTGCATCATGTCGTCGTCCGTTTGCGGCACGTTGCCGTAACCATATCTGGAAGTACCCAGCACGCCTGGCGCGCGTGGGTTGGGGATACTAAACCCGCCCAGTGCACTGCGAGACCCCGGCCTGGAGCTATCGAAGCTCCGTTCCCGGTGGAGGCCAGCGTCGGAGACATCGACACCTGCTGGTGTTGAATTCGGCATGCCCGCCGCGTTATAGACGAGGTTGCTCGAGCTATCGTTGCCGTTGTCACCCATGTGATACAGGGGGCTTCGGCCTCGACCGGGCGCCTCGCCGGGACCTAGCGTGGGTGGTGAGTAGGGCCTCTGGTTGTTGTACGAGTATTGTTGCGACGGGGACATGTATCCGCCACCGTAAGCGGTGTTAGCCATATCGGACTGGTTCGAGAACAGTCTGCGGTTGTTGCCAAAGCCCATTCCCCCTACTGGTGTACCTGGTCGAGAGTTGTTGTCGGATCCCGTAGCTATGGTTCCTGGTGTGTCTGGCCGAACGATATCAGATGCATGCCCGAACAACTCGCCAGCACCATGGTCAGCAGCAAATTCGTCGCGATTCTTGTAGAACTCAAAGTCCAGTCGGGACTCGGGGACGACCTCGAACCCGGGCACCGTGGACGACAGTTTCCCGACCTTTCCAGAAGCCATACTGTCCAGGGCAAAAGTGTCGCTGTACCCGCTCACAGACATGGAGTCGCCAGGGCCTGCATCACGGCCATCGGAGAGCCGGCCCTGGTAAACGCTTGCCAGTATGTTCTGAGCTTTGGCGTGTACCATGGGTGTGATCAGTGGCTTGTATAGGGCAGGGTGGCCGAAGCGCGAGGCAAGACGATCGTTTCTGGGGGCTTGTTCTTTTAGGCCGAAACCTTCCTCACCGTTGCCGTGCTTGATGATGCGCGTCGAGTAGTACGTGAGCTTATTATCGTACATCCATGAGCAGACAAACTTGAAGATGATCATCAGAAATGGTAGCGGGACGACGGCGTACGCTTGAGTTTTGTACCCAAAGCCCCTAACCCACACTACAAGGAAGACGACCAGGTGAGATAGCATCAATCCAAAGAGGATGCGGTTGAACAATATGCGCCAGAACATTCCTCCGCTCTCCGTTTTCGTGACAAAGACGTACATCAGCAAATACTTTTTGAGCGCAACGTCAATGGCGAAGTACATGCCTGCCGCCGGGAGAACAAGCGGCATGATGGGAGCGTAACAGAGGGCGGCAGTGGCGTAGAAGAGGAAATAATTGTAGTAGCTAGCGTAATCGAAAGGCGGCGGTGCCGTGAGCTCGATCAGCTCTCTGGGAGTCGGATTCGTGAACTTTCGCATAATAGAGCCGTAAATCAACTTCCAAAGCTGCGATAGATCGATGGCAGCACCTAGTTGACGCTGAATGAGCCAAACAACCCAAAAGGGCGAAATCGAGCAAAGCGAGACGAAGACGGTGGTCCCAAAGTCCGCATCAAGGATAGCTTGCCACGCATCATGATCCGTGGCAGTGTTCTTAACCACCGTGGCCCCGAAAGACCAAAGAGCGCTGAACAGAGAGAACACAAAGAGATTGTTAAAGACGAAGAAGGAGTATAGTTTGGCGACAACGTGGCGTTCTCGACCGGTCTTGGTCATGTCGCCGGCCTTCATAGATAGCCGCCGGAAAATGATGGGGAGAACCATATAAACCAAGGAAGTCAAGGCTGGAGAAGCAATACCCTGTACAATAGCCCAAAAGTTTCTATCCCTTTCCAGAGATTTCTGAAAGTCAGGCCAAACACGTGCGAGATTGCTCAGGTTAACCAAAAAGATGGCGATCATGGCGTTGGGAGCAACCCATACCACGGTGAGAACAGTAATCCATAAGTTGTTCCACAGTGTCCTCGTAAAACGAGAGGCCGAGCTTAGTGGCATATTTTCCCAGACGATGTCGTTAGGCTTGGGAGCGAGAGTAACTCTTGCGCCTAGTGGTTTTTTGCTTCGGCAGAGATAGGCAATTGCATGCGCTTCGCTGATATCAGAATAAGACGCAAAGCCGTACGGCATGGAACCTCTCTTGTCTATCCGTTGGCGAACCTCCTTGATCTCGAGCTCCAGCAACTTGATCCGTTGTGTGAGATAGTCGATAGCATCCAGTTTCTTGTCCTTTGGATAGGTTGAGAACGAAGGGTCTGTCTTGGAGGGCCGGCAGACTGGCCTAGTAACTGGGAGGTTCTTGGGGTCCTTGAGGTACTTGGCTAGCACCTGTTCCAGCTTCCGGACCGTCTTTCCGTGCTCCTCGATCAAAGTGGGCAAAATCTTGACGTCGCGTGCGACAGCAGTCCTCGAGAAGGATGAGCTCGGTGCTGCGCTGTCAATGATTCGAGCGATACCTTCATCCGAAGTCAGATTTCTGGGGATATCGTACAACTGGTAGTCGTTTGGTTAGGACAGAGAAACGATGTGATGGGGGACGGGTGTAACATACCATGAGCGTACGGGCGTGGAGGCTCTGCTGGTACTCCTCGCTTCTGAGATACTGGATCCTTAACTGACAAACCTTGCTGTAGTTCCACCAGAGAAAGAAGCACACAATCAGGGTAGTTACCCAGGACATGACGACTGTGGCCCATTGCCACTGGTTCCACACGTTCATGGGCGTAACCTTTTGCAGCCAAGGAGACTGAGGTGCAGCGTTCTTATACCAGTTTATGGGAATTTGAATGCAACAACACAGCACGGCTAGGCACAAGAAGATATTGCGACACATCCTGGTGAAGCGCATGAAGATGGTGGCGTCCATGCCAACCAGTCTCACCAAATCCTGCTCCGTGGTCGTCCACAGCGGCTTGATCCAGGAGAAGAAGCCCTTCCCGAGCTGGGGCGGGGCGTGCTTTTCGTCGGCATGTTTGAGTTTGGGTGCGTATACGACAGTGTTGAGTGGCCTAACCAGGGAGAAACCCAAGGCGACGGCGGCGGTGATGCTCACGGAAGAGGCAAGGGCAGCGTAAATGGAATTGGAAGAGAGCTGAGAGCGCAGTTGCATCAGCAATCTGTAGGTACGAGCATGACATGACTACATATTTTCTGGATAGAGGCATGACACGTACCTGGGCGGCAAAGGGATCCTGTAAGAGCTGGAGGAATTCGCTAATAGGGTCACGGCTTTGGAGCACGTTGGCCTTCATGCCCAGCATTTCCACCATGTTGTTTGCCAGTAACGAGCCCAACCAGGGCGGTCGAAGCAGAAGTTGTGATCAGAGCGACAGCGATCGAGGGGGAGTGGGTTGTAGTTCGTCGAGATAGCCGTGTTAGCGTAGGCCCGTGAGTCGTCTGGTCGGCAAAGCGCGAGTTGGGATGAACTGGTCTGGTTCCACGACTTCCTTCCCCGTCTGCAGTTATCGCTAAATGTGTTGTATGTAGGCGTCGGTCGTGTCGAGAAGGCGTCGAATGCCGGTTGAAGGCGTGCTATTGATGGCGAACGTGACCGGCTCTATTTCAAAGGAGTGTCGCGCAACCACAAACAAAGAGATCAGGACTCTCTTTGGCGCCGGCGATCAAAGAGAACAGTTTCGCCGTATGTTGTGCGCATAACAATTGGAACCGAACGATTGTCGTCGTGTGTAACTCGTGCCGGGGCACTCGGACAGAATAGGGTCAATAGGGAAAAAGACCACCACGATCTGGAACGAATGTGACGTATGGTGGATGCCAAGTCCCAGTGCTAACAAATTGATTCTGGAAAATCCGTGGCCGATCGGGACTCTGCCGCCAGTGCTGAATAGGAGGAGAGGGAGCCCAGTCAGTAAGCGAGAGGGGCGACAAGAGCCGGTACTAGTGAGGGTATTCTAGTAGCAAGGTCTTGAGGGTTGTTTGCTTTGGTCAAAGGTTGGGTAGTGTACAGTGGGAAAAACGAAGGTGGTGGTGGTGGTGGTGGTGGTGGTGGTGGATGATAAACGAGCGTCCAAGTCGAGACCATCAGATCGGGCCCTGATTGATGGGGATGGATGATGATATCGGTGGAATTCGGCCACTTGTGCACGCGTGTCGGAAGATCGTCAAAGGATGATGGGCAGCGACAGACACTGCACCGGCAAGCAACAGGCAAGTGACAGCCAAACGATTGGGGTTCTGGAAGGAGGGATGAACGGGCCAATAACTGCTTTTGCCCATCTTTGTGCATCAATCATGGGGACGCCGGGGAGGCTTCGGGCCGCTAAGAGGCTCGTGTGGTGGTTCCTCCCCTTGCTCACATATCCACATGCCGTTGGATCTGTGACCGCCCGTGGGGCCGGATTGTCAGATTGGCAGTGTGTGTGCGCGTTGCAGCGACTGCAGTGTGCTAAGAATGGAACTTGGAACTCGTTGCTTCCCGTTCACAAATGGAGTTCAGGGTCTTTTGCCTTGATTAGCTCCCACATCTTCACCCCATATTCAACGCTTTCTTTTTTAACTTCTCCGTCGTCCATCTTCAAAAAGGGTTCCTCTGTTGATCAAGGGATTCCATCACGCTCCAGTAGTTATTGGCTGCCCCTGACATAACATGATCCACCAAACGGCAGCAAAGCGGCTCAAGAATGGGCCTGGAATGGACACTCCAAGACCTCACCCAAGACCGGCGGCGCCGCAAGGTTGCCGTCATGCCGTCCGTCGTCAGGCATTGGAAGTGGAAGCCAGGGAGGGTTTTGGCATCAGCCTGTAACAAGCAGACGACCCAGTCAAGATCCAAGCAAGGCCAATCACCGGTCAGATGTCACACGCTGCCAACTGGCCGCTGTCAAGGGTGTCGGTGTGTGTCCACTTGAGCATGTCAGCATGTCCCACCACATTCCATTCGCACGCTTCAAAAGTGCCATCTGCCTCGCATCTTGAGAGAAATACGAGGATTTGGATCCCTTTGACGATTTCGTACATAAAGATCTTCACTGTCCAGGTACAAATGCAAGGTTACATTTCCATACGAGACTGAACTTTTACAAAGACTGTTCATCGGCTGCCTCTCTTTTAAGTCTTTGCTTCTTTCCATTTTCCACGACTCGAACGATACCGCAGTGTCCATCCGGCATAGTTTCCGCGTATCAGACTCTATCCGCTGCAAGACTGTCGCATCCACAAACAACTCCTCAGGACATCGACAAAGACCCATCCTAGAAGAGATCGGCGCAATATTAAGCAGGGTCGTTGACTCGTTTCGTCCTTCAGTTTAGCACCTGGAGTTTGTTTGACCTTTCTGGGTCTCAACAATGGCATTTGTGTATGAACCTTCGGCACTTGTTCCTCGGCCTATCTGATATCGCTGCCGTTTCATCAAACAGAGTCGGGGATCGCTTCAGCAACGGCGAAACACCGTCATTTTCAGTTGTATAAACGTGGACGGAATCCATTTAAGGTAACTATCAATGAGCGCATTCATCCCAAAGGTCGAGAACCGGTCACCGTCAGATCCGGCTTAATGTCCGAATTTCCATATCTATCACAATAAACTTAAACATAGCGTAGCGAACTGGGGGCGGGCAGAAGACATATATACACCGGCCCCTCGGAGACAACTCTCGAGCGACTGCGACACAAGTTTGCTGGGTCGAAATACAGTTTCGTAAAAATTCACCGACACAGAGTCATTGTCTATCGGAGTGGTATTTCAGCTAGCCGCTGGTTAATACCCATCCCCTCTTTTGTCATATACACTCATAGAAACACCACTACCTCGACTTGGAATGTTGTGCATTGAGAAAAGGAGACAACATCTTTCCCGATTCAGCTGGGTTTGTGTGCAGACAATTTCCGGCCTATTAGTCGAAACTCATTCACAATGTACCACTCAGAGGATTCTGCCTTGAAGTTATGGACGGACAGACCTATGATGTCGCGTGGTAGTTGTAGAGAGCTCCAGCAACTCGATTTACCTAAGTTTGGTTCATTTCAGTTGGAACTACTGTATATGGACACAGTACATCGCTCCTTCCAGTCGGAGACAGGAAAACGAGGGAAGGCACATCTGTCCGCCTGTCCGTTCTTTCCATCGTAAGTGGTGGTTGGTGATCATGCCTCAACCTGCGTCTCGTTGGTCGGTCCTGCCGTCAAAGGACGTAAACCTCTTCTTCCCCTCTATGATATCTCGACTGGTTGGGAAGAGTACCTACAAATGACACTATAATCATATTGATCGTTTGTGTTACGAGCACATGTAGACCTTATCAAGTAACTCGATCTCTTTGTTGTAGGTCGACAAAGTAGGACAAGAAATGTCAAAGGATTCCAAAGGCTGTTCAAGTATTTGACCCATTCCCTCTGTTCTATCTCTCTCCGACATCACTCCCACTCCTTCCAGAAGCAACTCGCCATTGACCAAACCAGAAAACATTTGGAGTAATTAATATATGCAGAGGAACATACATACCTATATCCATCATGTTCCAGGACCTCAAAGGGGGCTATTCACTAACCATCGGGTCGAGGCGACTCGGTGCGTGTACACTAATCGCCCCCTTCTTTGACTCCGAAAAGCCACACGTTTGCAAAGGAGAAAACTAAGTAAAGACAAGGAAATCATTCATATCCTACTTTTGTCCGTGGATACACGTTAAGGACACCAAACTCTCTGACCATTGAATTCTCCCGATTCTCAAACGCATCCCATATCTCCCTCGTGGAAGTTGCAAAGCCAAACCCATCAACAGCCCAGAAGCAGCTCGGGTATATAAGCAATCGAACTGCACTAAACAAGCACATACGACCACAGATGGTAGAAAACTCGGGATCCCGTCCGCTCTCCCATAGATAAGCTACCAATCGCCTGACTAGTAGTTGGGTCGGTGACGACCAGCGAATCCCAGGTGTTGTATGTTTTTTTCTCTTTTTCTGCATATTCCTTTTGTCTCTTTTCGCCTCAATCATTGCTATCCAGTATTCGGTGCTTCATTTCCAAATGTTGGTGTTCAACCTGGAATTTTGGTGGTGATGGGTGTTGTGGAAAAAAAAAAAAAAAAAAGTAACTTTCCACTTGTTACTGTCCCGCCTCTCGAGACTTGTTCCATGCATTCGTACTTGAATGTTTTATAAACACTGTTGCTTCCAAGATGAACATTGGAAAAAAACAGGGGGATGTATAACATGAACAGACCTATTCTGCTATCATCCGGATTTCGCTTGTCCACCCACCATTCACCCAGCTATAACAGCATACTGAACCATCCGTTCTCGTCAACGCGAGCAAGACAGATAAACGCCTGGAACAGAAGGGAGAAACACACATACAAACAGAAAACGAAGCGATAACTAGCTAATTGGTTGCTTTATACCCAAGTAAGCTTTCCATCGCTGTTACCAGAGTGCCGAGTTCCATCCGCTAACCTCCGGTCCTTTAGCTATAACGTAAACCCTTTCCTTAAGCCAAAAGATACGCCTCATCACTGTTTCCCACTTGCCCTGCCTCATCGTACAACCTGACACTTCCCATTAGCTCACATTTTGTGTATCTTGCTTCCTCCCCCACCCAGAAACTTGGCGAAACCAAAATTTAGGCAGGCCCCTGACTCCTCGTCTTCCTCTGCGTCATACCCACAGGCTTCAGAATCTTCCTCGCCGCCTTATTAACCTTATCCGCCGCCGTCTTCTTGGGTCTTCCCGGCGCCCTCTTGACCGGAGATGATGCACCACCAGCAGCGCCATCACCATTCGTCTGCTCAGTCTTGGCCTTCTTCGCTTTGCCATTGACCGCCTCGTTATCATCGTCCTCATCGTATTCCTCCGCCTTCCTCTTCTTACCAGCAGCAGCAGCAGGAGCAGGATCAGCCTTGACCCCTTCCTTGGCTTGTGTAGGATCCGAGGCTTTGGCGATGGTTTCCGAGGGGATGTTCTTCACCTCCGTGTCGCCCTCCTCGGCCTTCTTTGCGGCACCAGCTACTCCGTTCGTGCCGTTCTCTTCCAGTGGCGCAGCGGCTACTGCTTGGTCGGGGTTGGTCGCCGCAGCCTCGTTTGCTTCGTTGACTTTCTTCTCGACCTTTCCCTCGGTAGACTCCTCCTTGGCAGCCTTCTCCAAATCCGGAGCCGCATCCCCGTTAGGCAGAACCGTCCCTGCGCCCGCGGAGTCATCGGCCAAGGCGTTTTCTATATCTTCTATATCGTCCGGCAAGCCGTCACCGGTGGGCACGGCATCCGAGCGAGGGTTCTCGTGAACGAGATCCTGTTCGGGAGCCGGGTCAAAGATGGCGTGGGTCGGGGCGGAGGGGGTGACGGTTTCGAAGCCGTGGAACTCGGAGCCGGCGTGGACGGGCTCTAGAGCCATCTTTGCGGCGACGACTTCGTCTTCGGAGGGGAAGGTCTTGGGTTTCTCGGCATCCTTCTTGTCGTCGGGATGAGCGTCGGTGGCGGGTTTGAGGTTGTCGGTTGCCGCAGTGGGCTTACTTTCGGTGGTGGTGGCGGCTACGTCTGCCATTGGGACGGGAGCGGAAGCCGAGGCGGAGCCGGTGTCATCTGGTTTGGTGGTGGTGGAGGGAACGGTGGATTGCTGTTCAACTGTTTGATGAACGCCAAGAGGAATGAGGCTAGGTCAGTTTGACTGTAACTATTGTGTTTGGGAGTTGCTCGGGAGTTTGATCGGTAGTTCGATTGGAATGGGCAATGGGAAATCGGGTGTCGAGGTTGATGTTGTAAAGGTTATTGTTGTTGTCAAGGGCGATGGTGGTGATGAAGGGCGGATGGCGCGTGGGCGAATCAGAAGAGGAGCGCACAAGGATTCGCCAATGCGCTTCGTGTAACAGGTAGATGGCGCGAAACCGTGTAGTCCCGTCTCTTTGATGATGGATTCGAAGCACCAGTCTGAATCCTAGATCCAATTGTTCTCATACAGAATATTGTGCTCGTGTCGCGAGGGCATCTCCGACTCACCTTTGTTGACTTGGGCGGACATGGTGATGTTGAAGAGGGCGATGACGTAGTTCGGGAGGATACCGTGTAGAGTGGGTGCGCTGTGTGATTTGAGTGGAGGAGGAAAGGCTCGGCAGGTCTAGAATCTGGGGAAATGCGCAGGGGTCCGTTGGACGTTGAGACGGTGATGATGACCGCTGATAATATCGATGATGGAAAGCACGCAAAAACGATGGGTGGGTGTAAAGTTGAAGAATGTCTTGAAAGTCGGATATGGAATTCAGTTGCAGGAGCATGGTCAGGAACAGGAAGATGGACAAGGACCGCGGTGGCTTCCAGGGTTCCCGTTATGGCTGGTGATGTGCACTGATCGACTGCGAAATCCCCCATTCGTTCGTTCAGGGCAGAGCTCCTCGGGCTGACGAATCAGATGGCGAGAATAGTCGGAACAATAGGAGGGCCGGGAGCTGGTGATATGTACGAGTTACATACCTCTACCTCTTTGGCTGTGTTATGGAAGCATTGATCACCACCACAAACTGGGAGAACTGTACCCCTCCCCAGTTGCGAGACGGGAGAACCGACCAGAGTCTACTAGCACTTCCCACTACTTAATGGATCAGGCATCAGGACAGGCAACTCGTACAAGAAACGGGCCTCATCAACCATGACAAAATTGTAGCACTTGGCGGCTGAACTTTGACCTTGACGTTCCAAAGATGACCAGGCCATGGCCTCCCCAACAACCTTACTTAACCAGTCCAAAGATTGAACCCTCGTCTTCCATCCATTGTATACCTATATTGCTCGGTTTCGGTCGGTGTTTACTCCCTGCATGGTGCCATTGTGTATACTGTAAGGGACCAAATACTTACCTAACTCCACCTACCGTGGGAAGCTTTCCCCGCCATGACGTGAGCTCCGAACTGATACAGCATCTGAGCTCTGGTAATACTCTGACTCAACGCCTAACGCTCTTGAGGCCTTGTCTGCTTCACCACGAGCTGAATTGGGCTGATCGAACGACACAAAAGAAGATACTGACCTTCCTAAATCTGTTAGGATTCCAAACCGAAGTAAGCGTATCTCGTGGTCGAGATTCCTTGGCTGCTTTCTAAGGCTGCACACCAAGACCCATCCAGACCCAAGATACCTTATCGTGCTTGAGAAGAAAAAAAAAGGTATCAATGGCGTCAGTCAAGGATGCCAATGTGAACCGCTCTTGGTGTTAGTTGAACCGGCATAAGGGTGAGCGCCAACACTAACACGACCTCCATAGCTTCATCCCAACCCCCGCGATTCCACCTGCCGGCACTCTGACCGTACACGTGTAAATAGTTTCCATCCCAGTGCGGCAGCCAAGCACGAGGCCAAGATGGGCCAAGATAGGGGCCAAGAGAGATTCCCGTCACGTTAGTCGCCACGTGAAGCATTCCGTGGATGAGATGCTCCCGCCAGCGCCAAGAGTGCTATCAAAAGGGGGCTGTATACGTACCTGGTCGGTGCTGGGCCTCTCGGCCGTCACACATTCCTTCGAATGCGGTTCCACCATGCGGCGCGGCGGCGCATGCACGGCGCCGTCGACCACGGAAACCCCACTCTTGCGTGCAGTGCCATGTACGGCCTTCAAGTCGGTCACATCTCCCAAGCCGACGCCGAGCCTTGGTGCCAAGGCTGATAACTTCTGAGAACATCTATGCCAAGAGGCTTCGCTTTATCGAGTTCCCGCACTTGGAGAAGTTGGATACTCCATTGTCTGAGGTTGAGCTCATCGCGATCGCCACTCCCTTCCCACCACTGCAACAGGGTCTTATCAAGCCCAGCCCGAAGCTCACTGGGAGAGCTGTTCTGCGGCGCCCAATACCTTCTTGGCCGGGAGCATCAAAGGTCTTGGGCGGCTGGGATAAACTTCTTGGTGTTTGCTTGGCTGTCGTTATGCCCAGACATGTCGCTGCGAGGTTGACCGGTGGGTGGGTGAAGATGTTGGAAGTTGGACCCAGCGTGACGGCACTGGGGAGAACCGACGGAGAAGCGATCATGACGGCGATGCCCGCGTATGTATTTAAGAAAGTCATGTGCCCAACTTCCGAATTTACCTGAAAACACCTGTTGATGTACCCCAAATTTCAACTTGGACCCCTCCTCCTCCAAACGAGGCAACACATCTGTGAGCCGTTCTCAGCTCAGACCGTCAACCGTTTTGTTCCGTTACCATCTCGACAATATTGGCGACGGGCAATCCAGAGCAACCCAACTGCCATAATGGGAGAACCCCAATACCCCAAACACCCCTTCCTTCTCTCTGTACCAGAGGTCGAGAAGGCCCTCGACACACGAATCGACAATGGTCTCTCAACGAACCAGGTGCCAAAGCTGCAGGAGCAGTATGGCGAGAACGAGTTGGACATGGGCAACACCATTGCCTGGTATACCATATTCATCAGACAGCTATGCAATGCCATGGTCTTGGTTCGTTCCACAACCACCCTCAGCGATCGTAACGTTAGAACTCAAAGCTGACTTCTGGATATAAATGCTAGGTCTTGATCTTCGCCATGGCTCTGAGCTTTGGTGTCCAGGATTGGGTCGAGGCGGGCGTTCTCGCGGCTGTCATCATCCTCAATGTCGGAATCGGTTTCTGGCAAGAATATCGTGCCGAGAAGAAGATGGACGCCCTTCGCGCCCTCTCCTCCCCCAGTGCTAGCGTACTTCGTGATGGCAAGACTTCTGTTATTCCAAAGTAAGTTCCCAGACACCCGCCGGAAATACAACCGGACAGCTTGCTAACCCAGGACTGTACCGCAGCGCTCAAGTAGTTCCCGGTGATATCGTTCTTCTCAAGATGGGCGACACCGTTCCTGCCGATCTCCGCATCTTCGAGGCCATGAACCTGACCTGCGACGAATCCTCTTTGACGGGCGAAGCCGAGCCTGTCGAGAAAATTACGACCAACGATATTGTGGTTCCGGGCACCGAGAAGCCAGCACTCTCCGAAGGCGACCTTGGCATCGGTGATCGCATCAACATTGCGTATGCCACCACCATCGTTCGCAAGGGCCGCGGCCGCGGTATCGTTATTGCGACTGGCATGAAGACCGAAGTTGGCAAGATCGCCGCTTCCACGAACAAGAAGCAACGCAAGGCCGGTAGGTCGATGAGCACTAAGCACGGTCACCTCCAGCCGGTCAAGGGCGCTGGCTTGCGTACGTGGGATTTCATCGGCAAGTTCCTCGGTTTGACCGAGGGCACGCCGCTCCAGATCAAGCTGTCCAAGCTTGCGTATATCCTGTTCTTCTGCGCCATCTTGCTGGCCATCATTGTTTTTGCCGTCAACAAATTCAACATCCCCACGGAGGTTATTCTGTATGCCATTTCGACTGGTATTGCCATCATCCCGGAGTCTCTGGTTGCTGTCTTGACCATGACCATGGTCGTGGCCACTGCTGTTATGAGAAAGGCCAATGTGGTTGTGCGAGATCTCTCTGCTCTCGAGGCCCTAGGAGGCGTTACCAACATTTGCTCCGACAAGACGGGCACGCTAACACAGGGTGCCATGATCGTCAAGAAGGCATGGCTCCCACCGTCCAACGTTTACACCGTCCGCGATTCCACCAACCCCAGCAACCCAACTGAGGGCAAGGTAACTTTCTCTCCGGATGATGCCAAGGCCAAGAAGGAGGAAAAGGAGCGCGATTATGACCAGGAGAGAACCACCCAGGCCATCAAGTTCGATGTACCGGAAGGCGAGAACGAAAAGCCCAAGCAGCCCAAGACATCGGATATTGATGCCGAGGTTACTCCCGAGCTCCGGTTATTCCTTCATGCGACCGCGCTCTGCAATCTTGCCACGGTCCGGTATGACGAAGAAGCTGACGGCTGGAAGACCACCGGAGAACCCACGGAAATTGCCATTCAAGTATTCGCCCATCGGTTTGACCACGGCAAGAAGACGCTCGAGGGTAAGGGCTGGAAGCAGGTTGCCGAGTTCCCCTTCGACAGCAGCATCAAGCGCATGTCGGTCGTCTACAACGCGCCCAAGGACAATGAGCTCGAGTATTCTTCCGAGAACAGCATCGTATTCACCAAGGGCGCCGTTGAGCGTGTCCTGGATTTGTGCTCCCTCATTGGAACCGGCGACGCCCAGCAGCCCATGTCCGAAGAGGTTCGGGATCGCATTCTGGACCAGATGACTGACTTTGCCTCCCAAGGCCAGCGTGTCCTTGCTGTGGCGTACAAGCCGTGGGATGGACAGTACTCTGCTCCGGAGGAAGCCAACAAAGGCGATGATTCCGTCCGTGCTCAAGTTGAGGAAAACCTGGTACTGCTTGGTCTGGTCGGCATCTACGACCCGCCTCGCCGTGAGACGACTGGTTCCATTCACACCTGCGCCGAAGCTGGTATCAAGGTTCACATGCTCACAGGAGACCACCCGGAGACAGCCAAGGCCATCGCTAGGGAAATCGGCATCATTCCTCGAAACCTTGGTGTGCTGCCGGCGGGCGTGGCGGAGAGTGCCGTCATGAAAGCCACCGATTTCGACAAGCTGTCAGACGAAGAGATCGACAACTTGCAAGAGCTCCCCCTAGTTATTGCCCGTTGCGCCCCTGAGACCAAGACGAAAATGATCGAGGCCCTGAGACGAAGGGGGGCCTTCATGGCCATGACTGGTGACGGCGTTAACGATGCGCCATCACTCAGCAGAGCGGACGTTGGTATCGCGATGGGATCTGGTTCGGATGTCGCCAAGTCGGCGGCCAAGATCGTGCTGACTGATGACAAGTTCAACAGTATCGTTGCCGCTATCCAGGAGGGTCGCCGCATGTTTGAGAACATCCAGAAGTTCATCCTCCACTTGTTGAGCAGCAACGTCGGCGAAGTCATCTTGCTCATTGCCGGTCTAGGGTTCCGTGATCAGGACGGATTTTCCGTCTTCCCCATCTCGCCTCTTGCTATTCTGTGGATCAACATGGTTACCTCATCATTCCCGGCCTTCGGTTTGAGCAAGGAGCCCGCTTCCCAGGAAGTGATGAGGAAGCCCCCGCACGACCGCAAGAGGGGTGTGTTCTCGAACCAAATTCTCTGGGACATGATCGTGTACGGCATTCTTATGGGGACCTGCACACTCATGACCTTCGTCATAGTCGTCTACGGCAAGTACGGCGGAGATCTGGGCAAGGACTGCAACCGCAAGTACAGCGAATCGTGCATCCCCGTGTTCCGGGCCCGAGCCGCCGTGTTTGCGCTGCTGACCTGGTTGATCCTGCTCAGCGCCTGGGAGTTCAAGAGCATCCGACGGAGCATGTTCCGTCTCAACCCGGACAACCACAAGAAGTTTGCCGTGTTCCACGACCTCTGGTCCAACAAGTTCCTCTTCTGGGCCGTCCTCATCGGCCTCATCAGCGTGTTTCCCACCGTCTACATCCCCGGCCTGAACAGGAACGTGTTCAAGCACACCAACATCAGTTGGGAGTGGGGCGTCATCATCGGCATGTCCATCGTGTATGTTGTAGGTATCGAGTGCTGGAAGGCTGTCAAGCGCCATACCGGTATCCTGGATGATCACAAGGTGCCCAAGAGCGCGTGGAGCCAGGGTGATGATGGTGGGAAGAGAGAGCGGACCATGAGCTTCTCACTTTCTAGGAGCTGGGGAAGATCTAAGAGCTTCCTGGCCAGGACTATGACGAGCTCCACGGCTGGAAACCCTGCTGCCGATGATCGACAGGCCTAAAAGGCGCATGTTGATGTCTTTGACGTTGTTGTCTTGATTTTGAGTTTTGTTTTTTGCTGTTGTCGTTATGTTTGCGACAGATACTCGGCCTCGGCTCGACTTGCGAGCACCTGGCTAACGAGTGGATGCCTGATGTTGGGTCTGACATTGCCCGTGGTGGTTGGATATAGTATTTGGCCTTTTTTTTTGATAGTTCGATGTTGACGAAGATGAGGGATGATAAAAACGAGTGTACGATTTATTTTCTTGTCATGTGTTCCAGCCTTGATACCAAGACATTCTGTTCCTTGTTGCTCCGAGTGTTGTTTCCTGTATATAACGAAGAGGTAATGAAGTCAGAATACTTTATGTAGCGTAGTTGAGAATGAACGAGTACTTGATCTATACTCACGCTTGCGCTTGCCTGTAGGTACTAAAATGCAGATTTCTGTGTCTTCCCTGGCAGAAAAGCGTGATGCCCTAGTTCACGTCTCTTCCTTGGTGGTGTTTCTCCTCCAGCAAAAAAAGGGGGGGGGGCCGTTGAGACGTTGGGAGCTTATCGATAAGGGAATCAGCGTCACTGCAGGGGTAGATTTCAGTGCGGCCCTGGCCCTGGCAGGCATTAATTACAGGGCAGGCACCACGTATCCTAGCGTTTCCCCGGCGTAACAGCGACCAGGTCCCTGAGCCAGCCCGCGTAAAGGACACCTCGAACCTCCACTGACGCGAGCATCATCCATCATCGAGACATCGACACACCTTCCTTCCATATCGACAATTCAATTCCATCCACTCCTTCGTCGACAGCCGCTCGTTTCCTCAACTTTGATAATCTCATAATAATGGCTCCCACCAAGACCACCGGCAAGGATGTGTACTCGGTCATCCTGCCGACCTTCAATGAGCGCCAGAACCTCCCCATCATCACCTGGCTGCTCAACCGCACCTTTACCGAGCAGTATGTCACCTGTTTCTACCAATTGGCGTCAATGTCGTCCTTCGGCTCTAGTTACTGACTTGCCTTCGACCAGAAACATCGACTGGGAACTCGTAATCGTCGACGACGGCTCCCCCGACGGCACCCAAGATGTCGCCGCCCAGCTCGTCAAGCTCTACGCTCCCCATGTGCAACTGCAGACCCGCACAGGCAAGCTCGGCCTCGGCACCGCCTACGTCCACGGCCTCCAGTTCGCCAAGGGAAACTACATCATCATCATGGACGCCGACTTCAGCCACCACCCCAAGTTCATCCCCCAGATGATCGCCAAGCAGAAGGCCGGCAACTACGACATTGTCACGGGCACCCGCTACGCCGGCGACGGCGGCGTCTATGGCTGGGACCTCAAGCGCAAGCTCACCTCCAAGGGCGCCAACATCTTTGCCGATACCGTGCTCCGCCCCGGCGTGAGCGACTTGACCGGATCGTTCCGGTTGTACAAGAGGGATGTGCTGGAGAAGCTGTTCCAGAGCACGGATATCCGTGGTTTCACCATGCAGATGGCTCTGGCTGTTACGGCCAAGTCCCAGGGCTTCTCGATCGCTGAGGTGCCCATCTCTTTCGTCGACAGAGTTTATGGCGACAGCAAGCTCGGTGGCGAGGAGATTGTGGAATACGCCAAGGGCGTCCTGCAGCTTTGGTGGTCCACGTAAACAGGACAAGGAGTGCGCCAACAAGAACAGGGGAGCGATTTTCACAAGCAAAGGAAGCTACAAGATATATAAAAGCTAATGGTTAGGCTGGGCCGATGTACAAGTAAGGTTGGGATCTGGGTTGCATGGCGTTTTCGTTCTCGTTCCGCGTTACATATCTTTCTGAGGGTTTCACTAATTGAACTGATGATAACGTTGCGTTTTTGGTCATGAATCATTTTGGATATCTCGCTCTACGCTACAACACAACGACAGCTTCAAACGCTTAGCAATTCCTGCCGCCCGTCACGCTAATAGTCTGTCCAGAGATGTACGAGCTCAGAGGTGAAGCAATGGCAAGCACAGCACTGGCAGCCTCAGTTGCTGAACCGGGCCTCCTCAAGGGGATATCCGCAAAGGGGACCGGTCCGCCAGTCTTCTGAGCATTCTGCTTCTGAGGGATACCCAAAGCAACCTTTTGACCATCGACCTCAACAAACGCACCAGCTTCCTTGTTGGCTGTCAAACGGGTCTCGATGTGTCCGAAAGCAATGGTGTTGGCCCTGACGCCGAAAGCTGGGCCCCATTCCTTGGCTATCGTCTTGCTGAGGCCGACCACACCGGCCTTGGCCATGGCGTAGTTGAGCTGGCCGGCGTTGCCGTGCAGACCAGAGGTGGAAGAGATGTTGATGATGTTGCGTGGCTCGCCGTCCTTGGCGCGGAAGAAGGGGGCGGCTTCGCGAATGAGCTTGAAGGGAGCGGTTCCGTGGAGGGCGATGATGGTTTCCCATTGCTTGTCGGTCATCTTTTTGTCTGCGTTAGCATCAACAACTCCTTCTCCTCCAATGAGAGATATTGTCCTACCTTGTGAATGACGGCATCCCATGTGAAACCAGCATTGTTCACGATAATGTGGATCTTGCCATTACCAAATTCGGCAGCCTTCTTCACCAGCTCCTTAATATAGTCGTCCT
Organism: Neurospora sp. LNF1-1; assembly: GCA_009805225.1. Taxonomy (NCBI): domain Eukaryota; kingdom Fungi; phylum Ascomycota; class Sordariomycetes; order Sordariales; family Sordariaceae; genus Neurospora; species Neurospora sp. LNF1-1. The sequence goes on along the minus strand of RAOM01000030.1, from coordinate 195,902 downwards.
TGAGAAGGTCACCGGGGACAGAGATGGCCTTTCCTCCGTTGGCATTGATCCTGTCCACAGTAGCTTGGGCTTTGGCGGCGTCGATGTCAGAGACAACAACCTTGGCTCCTTCGTTGGCGAAGAGTCTGGCACACTCGGCCCCGATACCCTGGGCGGCACCGGTGATGATGACTACCTGGCCGGCGAGGAGGCCTTGGGGGTAGTTGAGGTGGCTGGCGATTTGCTTTATCCTGTCGGCCATGGTGATGGTTGTGTATAGTTCTCTACTACAGGATGACCATTAATATGTACTTCAATAATCATAACAAGGGACGAAACCCAGCCGAGGTACAATCGGCTCCTTGTTACCCCATACCCCGCATATTTGATCTGAAGGTTGCAGATGTCATCCCATCGACGCTTAACCCTTCCCGTGTTGTGGTTTTCTTCAGATTGAAATATTGGACATTGACCCTTTCCTTTTTTTCTGAAATGCTTGACGTCTTGAATACCATGCAGTTTTCTCTCAAAATGAACTGTCAACTTCCACCGAAACTTTTGTTCTTTAATAGGGATATCAATGGATAAACAGACATGACCGGATCACGGCAGTTGTTGCCCTGGGCAATGTTTCTCTAGGCCATCAGGGTGTCAAGGCACGACCCGGCACGCAACCTCAGCACCCCCTGCCACAGCGTGGAGAAGCCGCCGTGCTGCCCCGCAACCCATTGCGGGACCTGCCTTCCAGCAGCGACTCCATCCGATTGACAGTGACAGAATCCGCGATCCTGGGGGGTGGGTAACCGTGACTGGATTTAGCTCCCAACATCGAGGTCCAAAGTCAACAAAAACACCACACAACACACCAATAGAGATGCAGAGAAACAAGACCGGCAGAACGCCCTCAGGGCACCAGTTCTCACGGCTGAAGCCCGCCGAGATCGATCCTTTGGCGGAATATGGCCTCCCCTCTAAGGGAGAGAAGAGGTGATATTCTACTCTTAACTCTAGCTCACCTAGCTCTCACGAAAGCACTCCTGCTGACATCATCAACACCACACCAAACAGACTCCTAAACCACAAAACCCAAGAAGCCTACTACTCCAAGATTGCCGAGCGCTACCTCGCCTTCTGCACCGACGCCGGCGATCGCGACTCTCTCCAAAGGCAGTTCTCCCGTCTAGCCCTCGGCGACAGCACCAACACCAACACCTCAACGCCGCTCCTCCCAGCCGGCTCGACATCAACACTGCCATCCTCCTCACACTCCCACGAATCTTCAGCACCACAACTTCCCCCACCCTCCGACCTCTCCCAAATCCTCTCGGCCCTCCGCAAGCTCCGCGAAGGCCTCGTCGCCTCCTCGCGCCTCGACGACTTCACCACACAAGTCTACCTCTTCGCCGTGCGCCTGGGGATTCTCTCCTCCTCCTTCGAGACCTACCTCCCCTCCCTCTTATACCTCCTCCGCGTCATCCACCGCTCCCCCACGCACCCCCTAACCTCGGTCGAATACCACGAAGTCGTCTCGTATCTTGTGTTGGACACAGCCTGTCGCCGCGGCGACCTGGCCGAGGCTTACACGCTGAGGAATCGGTATAAACTGAAGGACCCAAAAGTGGATGCTACGCTCAAGGCGCTGGTGATGGATGATTGGGTCAGTTGGAGACGGACCAAGAGGGGCGTGGATGGGTATAGAGTTAGGTTGATGGAGTTTGCGGAGCCGGGGGTTAGAGGACATGTTCTGAAAGCGTTTGGGAGGGCGTATTTGAGTGTGGGGGTGGAGTATTTGGAGGAGGTGATGGGGATGAAGTGGGAGGACATGGTGGAGAGGTTTGGGGTCGGGTGGGAGTTGAACAATGGAAGGGTGGTGATTAGGAAGATTGGGGGGAGGACGCAGTGAGTGAGTGGGTGGCAGTTGAAGTAATTGGAGGGTTGTGATAAGGGGGATTAAGGCCAGGACACAAACGGGTGTGATCCGAGGATGGATAAGAAGTGGACGGCTTGGGAGAGGTTGTGAGTTGGCGAGCGTGCTTTGTTTATGGTGCGATACATTTACCGGATACCCCTTTTTCTTTGCTATTTTGTCAGAGGTTTTGTGCAAGTCGAGGTGCTGGGTTGTTGGTTGTGCAAACATGGTATAACGGTACGTAAAAATCAAAGTTGCTGTGGTATTATCATTCCATTATATCGTATCCTTTTCTCATACATGTCCAAGGTCCGTCACCCCATCATGGCCATTAAATATTACGTATCCAGTCATATTCAACCCTTAAAGAAGGGCAACGGCGGCCATGAGGCCACCAATGGCACCAAGACCGGCAGCGGCAGTCTGCCTGGGGCCGGGGTTGCTGCTGTGGGTACTGCTAGCCGCGCTGCTGGCAGCGCTCTTAATGCTGCTGGCGGCCGAGGACACGGCGGCGCTGTTGGAACCAGTGACGGTAGTGGCAGCAGCGGTACCGGTACCGGTGGTGACGACGACGGCGGTAGCGGAAGTGGAAGCGCTGCCGGTAGAGGTGGTGGCAGCGGCGGTCGCGCAGGTGGCCTTGGTAGGGAAGTTGGTGGCACCGTTGTTCTTGCAGAACTGTTTGTGTGGAAGTTGAGGGTTAGAAGCTGATCTAATGCGAGGAGATATTAACGCGGTGCAAACTTACAGTGACAGCGAAACTGGCGGCAGCATCGATCTGGTCAGGCGAGCACGTCTTCAGGAGACAGCATTGGATGTCCTTGATGAAGGTCTCGTCCGTGCAGATGCACTTGGGGTCGCGACCGCAGTTACCGATGCCGTTGGTGAGGTAGGGTGTGGCACATTCGGTCTGTTTATTGGTTGTTAATATTAATTGTTAATTCCACTCTTCACTTCAACCGGGTACGATTATTAGAGAGTATGGAAGGCGACAAAAGGTGAATGCAAACTTACAGCGCAACTGGGGAGGTTACCAAGGTCCTGGGCAGCAGCGAAGCTGGCGAAAGCGAGGGAGAAGAGGGCAGCGGTGACCTTCATGTTTGCGATGTTTGTGATGATGGTTTTGGTGGTTGGATTGGACTGGACGTTATTGAACGGAGGAGACAGAGGATGAGGATAAAACACAAAGAGAGACAGCACAACACGAACGGGAATGGGGATTCACAAGTCATATAAAGATCCGGTGTCATTTTCCCCCAATTGGCGATGCCCATTGAAGGGACACCAATCAACGCCCCTAGAGTGACAGCGGCGGCCGCGGGCCCCTGGCAGCTCGCCTGGCCACTCATCCAAGCCAAGATGGAGGTGCCTGACCGTAGTGGTAAACTAGTGGAAACCAATGGGAAGCTTGGGTTGAACTAAGCAATGTGGTGAGAAACCAGACCGACGCCAAGCCATTGTGTTGAAACTCTCCCTTTTTCTCTCTCTCTTTGATCAGATGATCTGCTCTGTGGCTCTGGCAGTAGACATAGACTTGTTTGGTTGAATAGAAATGCGTTTGCGTGTTTACCCGTCCCGTTAACCTTGAACACAGACCGTGAACTGTGTTACTTAGCTGGGAGTATCTGATGGCGTTGATGGAAAACAGAAAGCAAAAACGAAACGAACCATGGAATGACGGTGACCAATAGAGCTGCTGATCGGGTCCGGAGTTACTCTCTCGAATGTCTCACCATGTAGGGATCTTTGACACCTGGAGTCCGATCCTCGGTACCTGAGCTTGGCGGTGTCTACCTAGAGGTAAGGTACCTTAGCTGCAGTCTTCTTGAAGCCAAACGAAATGTTCTTGCGCATAAAAATCGGGACGGTTTGTTCCCGTTTCTTTTCATACCGCAACTATCCGCAACTCTTGTTCAGCCACAGCGCATTTATTATATGAACTATCTGTGGAAAAGCTTACAAGCAAACATCAACAACACCAGTGCCAGGGCTTCCACCCTGTCGGGTTATGCCCTGTTCACGATCGACCGACTCCGCTACAGCGCCAATAGAACGGTGGAGAGAGTCCACTAACTGAGTCCAGCTTTCAGGGGCTCCATGGTTCCGGGGTTCAATGCAGTCCCCAGATTCTTTTTTCGCGGGTTGCTGATCATCCAGGGCTGAATCGATAGCGTCTGTTGAGAAACCGCAAGTCGGTCAAGATGGCGGTGGTGGTTTCACTTGAATGTCAAGCAAGAAGAAAGGCTGGTGGCTGACATCGACGGCACTTCTCCCGCCAAGACACACAGACACTCGGTGATACCGTATCTTCTCATTCGAACCGGATTTATCTAAACGTGGGAACTAGGCTCAACGCAGTATAAGGCATGAGCTGTCGCTCGGCTGCGTGTCACTTGCATGACAGACTTGCCAGTCGCTTCTGAATGGCTTGTTCAACATACCGGCCGCCTTGCCTGCATGTGCTTCCCCGATCTACTAGACCGTAAGGGGGATAGGATAAATCCAGGTCGAATGAGAAAAAGCTGTATTGGCCGGTAAGCTCCGAGCAGGCGTGTGAATAGCCCTGGAAAAGGGAACCTTGGGTTTCAGCAGCTAGCTGAAAGAGACAGTTCCCGCCTCCTCGAAATTTCCACTGCTTACATGCAAGTAGACAAGGCCTTGTCGACATCATTGTTGTGTTTTCTTGCCGTCATCATAGCTCCAGTTTGACGACCCACCCAGCAGAGTGTTTGTGTCTTGGTTGTGATGCCACTCACGCTTTGATTGTAGCTTCTCGAGCTCTTTATCCCACTCAATTCACACCCGGAATCATACCCAGGCGTGTCAGATACCGAGGCGCAAGATGGGTTTGGGAATTCTCGAGGACCGAGTCCTCGAACATGTCCCTGGTGTGTGAATATTGTTCATAGTTCCCAAGCCTGCAACAACTCAAACAAAGCGTGTGCTAACCAACCTATCCACCAGGCACAACACAATACTTCGATGATCCAGAGAGACCACAATATGCCACCGACGGGACACATGAGCACCTCAAGTGCGATCGAAACGGTCCAGTGCCCATCGTCCTCGTCCCTCAACCAACAGATGATCCAAACGATCCTTTGAACTGGCCGCTCTGGCGCCGCGATCTCATCACCCTCGTCCTCTCCATCACTTCAGTCTTCGCCACCGCTTTGGGTCCCATCCTCGCTGCCGACACCGTTCTGCTTGTTAGCACCCTCAAAGACGTCACATTCGTCAAGGCTTCCCTCCTGACTGGTTACTTCGTCCTCGGCTGCGGCGCAGGTTCCTTCCTGTTTGTCCCATCCAGTCGCATATGGGGGAAAAGACATCTGTTTATCTTGGGAACTATCCTCCTGATTGTTACCAGCGTGTGGACGGCTGCTTCGGGCAGTAAAAGCTACACGAACTTCCTATGGTCGAGGATCTTCCAGGGCGTTGCGGCCGCCCCCTTCGAGTCCCTCGTCAACGCGGCCGTTGGCGACTTGTACTTCGTCCATGAGCGCGGCAAGCGCATGGCCTTCACTAATCTGGCTGTCTTTGGCGGTGCCTTTTTTACACCCATTCTTGTCGGCAAGATCAGCAATGACATGGGGTGGCAATGGACTTTCTACTTCGTCGCCATCTTCTCTGGCGTGTGTCTCCCGGCTGTTTACTTGTTCTGTCCGGAGACCGCCTACCGTCGTGACCCGACACCACGCTTCTCGGCAACGAAGAACGACGATGCCCCCAAAGATGGGGTTGACCAGGAGCAGGAATCCAAAGAACACTCAGCTCCCTCCCACCAAGCCTCCACCGAAAGCACCATCACCACCCCCGAACCCGCCGCCACCAAGGACGAAGAACAAATCCACACCTCATCCGAAGCCCCCATCGACACCACCGGCACTCACATCGCCATCCCACCAAAAGCCACATTCCTTCAATCCCTCGCCCTCTTCAACGGTCGCAAATCCGACGACTCCTTCTGGAAACTCACCCTTCGCCCCCTCCCCCTCCTCCTGCACCCCGCCTTCCTCTGGGCCTGCCTGATCCAAGGCCTTCTAATTGGCTGGACCGTCTTCATCGGCGTGCTCATGGCCTTCTTCTTCATCTCCGTTCCCCTCTGGTGGGACGAAGTACAAACGGGGTACGCCTACACCGGTGCCTTTGTCGGCGCGCTGATCGGGTTCGCTATCGCTGGTGGGTTGTCGGATTGGACGGCGCGGTTGATGACCAAGTGGAATGGGGGTGTTTATGAGCCCGAGTTTAGGTTGGTGTTGGTTATCCCCCAGATGGTGCTGGGGTGTGCGGGCCTGTATGGGTTTGGGATTACGTTGGATGGCATGTTGTTTGGCAAGTATCATTATGCGGTGCCGTTGACTTTCTTTGGACTGGAGGTTGCCGGGATGGTGATTGGTGCGGTGGCGGGGAGTCTTTACATTGTTGATGCTTATCGTGAGTTGTTCCATGGTGTTCTTGGAAAGAAGTTGGTGGCCGGGGGCGTTGAAGAAGACTGATTGCTGACTTGACTTTGTGAAACAGGTGATGTTGTGATCGAAGGGTTTACGACCATGATCATCTTCAAGAACTTCTTCAGCTTTGCGTTGACGTTCAAGGCCTGGCCGTGGCTTATCCAGAGCAGTGTTAAGGCTGAGAAGATCTTTAATGCCTTGGGAAGCGTGCAGCTCGTTGTTTGCTTGCTTACTATTCCGTTGTGTAAGTTGACTGAACGAATTGGGTACATGGATGGGCTACTTACTGACAACTTGATGTGCAGATATCTACGGAAAGCGCTTGCGCAGCTTCTCCTATCGCCACGATGTTCTCGAGCTTCTCCATTTGCGATAGCCGGCTGGCGGCACCATTATTATTAGTACACGATTTAATCTCTAATATGATACCCTCGTTTTTGTTCTGTACGAAGTTATGGGAAGGAAGATGTGAAGAGGTTGTTCATGATGGTTCTTGGATATGGGACGCTAATATGAATCAAATACACAATCACCACATCTCCTAGGTCCATCACCGTCATATGAAAACGTCATCGTGATTCTATTTCAAGCGGGTATCTGCTTTTTACTCGCTATAAAATCCCCTTTTCTCGCTATCATACTCATAACAACATGTCATGTCATCATATCAATATCAACATTATCATCAACTACCATTCCCCTCAACCCCTTTTGACTTAAACCTTCTGAATAGAAGAAGTATCGGAAACGCTAGTCCCCTTAGCAGCCGGCACCTCCATAACCTCACTGGTACTCTGCTTTCTCCTCTTAGTCAACCTCAGCCCACCAACACCCAAAATCAGAGCCTGAAGACCAAGCACAACACCCAATGTAACCATAGCACCAATGACACCAGCAACAGCATTGCTCATGCCACCCTTCTTGGCCTCACTCACGCTCGCACTTCCCTCAGGGAAGTAAGCAGCGCACTGCCCCGTCGTCTCCCCACAAGCATCGCACCACTCCTTACTTCCTCCCTCGAGCGCAATCTTGTTCATCTCGCTGACAAAGGTCGTCCACGGCAACTCCGTCTTGTCCTGGCCGAACAAGGGGTATGTCTTGGCGGGGTTGCTGTCGGAGGCAGTGCCGTTGGCGAACAAGAAACGGACAAAGACCTCGTCCTCCGAAGGGGAAGAAGAAGAAGACGTAGTAAAAAGCTCAAAAGTCATGGAGCTGGCGTAGTCGACGATGGCGGTGAAGTCCTGCGACACGGCAGGGAGCTGGGAGAGGCCGAAGAAGGAGGTGAAAGTGCCGTAGGGACCGAATTGGATGTTGAGCTTTTGGGAAGAAGAAGGAGAAGAGATGGAGGAGTTGAGGGTGGAGACGATGTGCGAGGCCAGGACGGAGCCGACGACGGCGCGGATGGGCGAGGAGGCGTTGTAGGCGAGGCCCAACTCGTGGATGTTGGCGAGGTCGGAAAGCGTTTGGAGGGTGGAAGGGGTGAGGAGGTTGGAGGAGGGGATGGAGGCGTTGTGGATGGTGGAGACGTGGACGTAGTCGAAGACTGTTGACGGTTAGCTACAGGCGAATGGGGCTGAGGGGAGGAATATAAAAGGATACGTACTGCTGTAAGCGTTCTTGAAGGTGGCATTCTCGCTGGGGAAGGTCGACTCATAAACGGGCAACAACTTCTGGTAGAACTCATTGGTGCTCGCCAGAAGCTCGAGGTACTCCTTGCTCTGGAAGTACGCCTGACTGCTGTTCACGGCAGCCGGGCACCCGCTGTTTCCCTGCAACCAGGCACTAGACTCGGCCTGGGTGGTGCTCCCCACCGCCGCAGTGTTGACGGGAATGTACTGGTATCCGCTCAGAGGAGCCTCGATGGTGGTGCCATTGGCGAGCTTCTGAGAGTTGACAGAGCCAGCAGGAGGGTACAAGCCCTGGAGGAAGTTGCCGGCGCTACCCTGGAGAACATTGTCGACGGGGGCAGTGACGGAGAGCTCAGTGAGATCGGCGAGGTCGGAGGAGATGCCGTTGATGCGGGTGGAGGACTTCTCGTCGATGTAGCGGGAGCGGTACCAGGAGCCGGAGAGGTAGACTTGCTCAGCACCGAGAGCAGTGAGCTTCGTTGGGGCGTAGGCCTTGGTGGTGCGGTCACCGTGACGGCTGAAGATGTAGGCTCCGAGGATAGTCTCGGCAGCCGTAGCCGCGGGGATGGAGGTGAGGAGAAGAGCTTTGGTGTGCATGGTGACTGACGGGTGGTATTATACCGAATTCCCGAGATGTGATGACCAAGGCGATGGACAAGACCTCCAGTGATAGGCTTCTTCTGTGAAAGAAGCTTGAGCAAGAAGAAAAAGAGAACAATTTGTTAAAGCCAAGGGCAGAAGGATTTTATTTAAGCTGTCCTAGAGACCTCAACCCATGATAAGAAAGAGAAATTATCATGTTGTTGCCCCTCATGTTCAACCAATGATCGACAGAGTGGGAAGGAAACACAACATGGCAAGCATGGCCAACCCCACTTGGGAAGCTTTTTTTTTGGGCATCGAACACGGATTTGACTTCTTTCTTTGTAAAGTGCCAGTGGACTGCCAGAGAGAGTGGACAGCAGGTGGCCAAGGATAGAGCACTTCCTCGGGGCATTTTGTGTGCCACCGTTGGAGTTATCGTGTTGTGATACGACCTCAAAGCTGACTAGCTCGGGATATTTGTGGTGATGTACAGAGTGATGAATCATCACTTTGAGGTATAAAACACCAAATTACCGCGGAGAAACGATTCATCTGTAAGGTAGTCAAGATATAAGCAGATATGGAAGTACATAAACAGAAGACACTCAACAACATCCACATCATATCTGAACCGCAAATGTGAAATCCCATCAGATAAGCCCTATAAATTTGTCAAGGGCCCTGACTAACGGGTGTTCTTCAGTGGTGGGGTATCTGATCGGGCTCCCGGCTCGCCCTCTTGAGACTTTTAGTGACCAGGGAATCGCCGCCCCCCGGACTGCCGGCAGCGGAGATAACACTATCAGGTCCCTGTGTGGATCACGAACCTGGCTCGGCCCGGGGACACATGGAACTCGCACCTCACAGTCTCGACCGATATCCGTCTCTGTAGCTGCTCATGGTTTGTCTGGAAACCCTCTTCAAGCATCGTTGTTTGATTTGCCTGATATTTGCCTGATAAAGCACCGAATTCGTGAACAGTAGCTGAGAAATATGCAATCATTTAGCACGCCTGCTCCGACCCCAAACGCCTTGCATGGCCCGATGGTATCACAAAAAACGCTCCGGTGTGACAAACTGATAACATTTTTGGAGTCCCATGTTTTAGAGCTTGGACTTTGGCTTTCTTCCGTCCTTCAGGTTCTTGCTGATCTGGCCAGCAAGCAGGAAGTCGGGATACTCCATGCCTTCGTCAATGCCAATGTTGTTTCCTCCCTGTCGCCTCCAGCCAGCGCCATCAACGACGAGAGTGGTACCATTGACGTAGTTGCCGGCATCACTGAATAGGTAAACGGTAGCGTCGGCAATGTCACGGCGGCTTCCCCATCTGCCGCTGGGGACGGCCTTGGTCATCTTCTGCTTGTCGACAGCGCTGCTGGCGAGACGCTCCATACCCTCGGTGCCCTCGATAGCACCGGGAGCAATCACGTTGGCAGTAATACCGTAGGGGCCGTATTCGAGAGAGACGCTGGCCATGAGGGAATCCACGGCGGCCTTGGCAGCGGCCACATGGGCCTGCAGGGGCATGCCTGTGTAGTGGAAGGTAGCGGAAATCGAGATGATACGACCGCCGGTGAGACCATTGGGGTTGGGGTTCGGGTTCCTGGCAGCGGACTCGATGAGGTAAGGGATAGTGGCCTTGACGGTGTTGAAGGTGCCAATGGTGTCAATGTCGATGACAGTCTTGAAGGCGTTGGGGCTCAAACCGGCGATGGGAGCAATGAAGTTTCCAGCAGCACCAGCGATGACAAAGTCGATGGCTCCCAGCTCCTTGACGCAACGCTCAGCGGCCGCCTTGAGGTTGTCGAACTGTGGATTTGGTCAGCGAGACTTCCTCAACCATGATCCATCCAAACAACAACACTCACGTTCCTGACATCGACATTGCCGATGCCAATGACACGAGCTCCAGAGCGGACCTTGGCGATGTCTTTGGCAGCCTGCTCAGTCTTCTCCGGGTTGCGACCAATGATGCACGCATCAGCTCCCAAATGGACCATGGCGCGAGTTTGCGCACTGCAGATGGTGCCGGCACCACCGGTGATGAAAAGCACCCGGTTGGCTGTGACCATGATTGTTAGCTACACTGTCTTCTCTACACGATTTGATCCGGGACTTACCAAAGATGCCGGGCGCCCATACGGAGCTGAGATATTCTGATTTGGGGACACTCATGTTGGCTGATATTGACCGATGGAAGATGCAGTCACTAACAATTATTTGTCGTGATGTTGCTGATGGAAACAGGCAAGCAACCGAGAGACATGGGATGGGGTATATAAGACAACGAGATCAGATGCCAAGACGACCTTCAACACCACGTAAACCGTTTCATTCGTTCCTTTGGCGAGTGCGAACTAGTGCATGGGGTCGGGGCGGGTGTTAGAGAAGGCCCCGGGATCTCCATCTTCGCCCCGTCCGTGGTGGTGGACTCGATGGTGGTCACTCGGCAGTGTCAGAGGTACCTCGGCTAAGACCCACCTTCTCCAGACTGGTGGCCCAGCCTTGCGGTCCCCCACCCCCCGGCGCACTGTCTGTTTAGCGACCACACTGTGCGTCTCCCAGCAAAGTTCGGATGGTCTGCCGCTAGCGGATCGCATTTTGCCCCACTATAACATTCCATCTGCATCAACGCCTTCTTTTTTTGTCCAGCCTCGTCTTCTTTGATTCACGATATCTTCAACCTAACAGCCAGACGAACATCATTGTACGAGCCTGCACGTCCGAATTTTCGACGCGACTATAAACAACCCTTGAAAACAATCAACAACCGACCCTTCAATTCTCCCTCGACAAGAATCCATCACCACCCTGTTGGTCATCCCACCTTCTCGTTTTCTCTGCGCATCCGAACCGCATCTACATAGGTTTGCGAAACATCACTGCGCACCTCACCTCACTCTCTCATTTATTTGTGTACAATATCACATCACCATTTGCCCACCATGGACACGGCAACTGACGTACCAAAGAAAAGGAGAGCGCTGCCCTTCAAGCGCACCGTTGCACGCACACCAGTCAACGAGCCACCCCCAAGCCATGCGCCAGAGAACAATTCTGACGAAGATGACCCTCTCGCCTTCTTTCGGCGATCCAAGGACGTCTTCCCAATGGTCCTGGAGGACCTGCAGCGGGCATCATCAGAAGAAAAGGTGAAGCCTTCCGAGTCACCAAAGGAAGGACATGTCAACAAGAAAAGGAGGGTGTCGTCCAATGCCGAAGGTGACAATGAAGCACCTATCGGCGCCAGCTCTTCCAGCGTATCAGCACCGAGCAGGACGTCTGCACCGCGCCTTGACTCGGATGATGATGAGTTGATCATGGACGTCAAGGGCAAAGGCAAAGAGATCGTACGACCCGACAAAGCCCGGGTACAGACTCCAAGAAAGCCGCTTTCAACCACACCACGAAAGTTGGGGACACCATCCAAGAAACGCTTCGCCTTTAGCGACGACGAGGACGACCACGGAAAGGATGACCTCTACTCCCCGCACACCAAGCGTCGCAACCCCGACCGCTACTCTCCAAAACCCACCGCGCTCGGCCGCAGCACCCGGGCCACTCAGCGCGGCAGCTCGCCGCTGGAAGGCTTCGAGACATCCTTCAACCTCCCCGGCGCCTCCTCCACCTCCAAGAGGAAACCCTTCCAATCCGCCGCCCTCGACTCCGCCAACGACTCGGACGTCCAAGTATCCGAAGTCCGCCCCAAGAAGCGTTCCGCTTCTTTTTCATCCTCTCCACCACCAGCATCATCCGCAGCCGACTCAGATAATGAAGCCACCACCGCCGCCGATAAGGCCGACGACGACGATGACTTTGCCAAATGGGTCACCAAAGCCGCCGCGCTAGAAGCCGACCAGGCCAACTGGACAATCGACGTTCTAGTCACTTCTCGAATGCCGCACACCAAGCCGCTTACTGCGCGGCGACGGATGAAGCAAGGCCTGAAGTTGATCCTCGACACGTGGATCCGACAGCAGGTGATCAACGGTTGCGAAATCCCAGAGGAAATTTTGGGCAAGCTGTTCTTGACGTTTAAAGGGAACCGAATCTACAGCAACAGCACCATTGCATCCCTGGGCGTTAAGGTGGACGCGAATGGCGTTTTGCAGTTGCCGCCTGGTGCCATGACTAGTAGAGAGGCCATGGATGGATATGTCATCCAGGGGAGGAATCCTGGGCTCTTGCTGGAGGTTTGGCACGAGGAGTTTTACGAGGAGGAGCTTGCGAAGGAGAAGAGGCGGAGGGAGAGGGAGTTGGGGCTCATTGACGATGACGACGATGAGGATCAGCAAAGCGGAGCTGGTGCGTCTGGTGCCAATGGGATGTCGCGAGGTGGAAGCGAAGCTGCTGAAGTCAAAAAGACCAAGATCAGAGTGGTTCTCAAGGCGAAGGACTTGCAGCCGCTGAAGATTGCGGTCTATGAGGACACGCCGGTTAGTACCATGGTGCAGGTTTTCCGGAAGCAGAGAGATATCAAGCCGGAGCAGACTGTTGTGATACAGTTTGATGGCGAGGAGCTGAGGGAGAACATGCTCGTTGGAGTCATGGATATTGAGAGGGACCAGACCAACCAGTTTGAGGTCTACATCAAGTGATATTCGGCCTGGGCCTGAAGCACCTTGCTTTATGTACTTGCTTTGTGTCGTTGCTTTTTGGAGGAGTTGGGAGGCGGGATTTTCAGAGTATATCTTTTTAACGAGGGGACACAACATCACGGGGAAGTTTCCAAGAATTCGGATCAGATTCGCGTTTGCCAGGTCAACATGGCTCGGGGGCGCCAAGGTATTAGCTATTCATAATGATGCCCTTATTTATGAAGTCGCTTTCTACTACAATTGCTCTTCACTGTCTCATGATTAGTGAGATAACGTAACTTATACATGAAAACCTCGCCGGATAGGGCACAGAAGACATCTTTTCCGTTTAGCTCCGTGTGATATAATCACAGGGGATGGACACTCAGGATGTAGTTGTTTAGTATTTGTCAGGGAATCATGTAGTGGCCGAATTCACTTATTCATCTCCGAACTCTTCACTATTTCCTCAAAAGTAAGCATTTGTGATCATGGCCTGAAATTCTGCCCCCCAGTGTCTGATCAGCAACTCAGTATCTAAAAACATTTATCGTGATTTTCGCTTCACATTGCTAGACAGAACGCACACGGACTCGCTCTTTTTGCTGCAAATGCCTTTAACTCTCTTCTCACTTCGTCCCCCGGGTATAGATCATAACCACACATTGAAAGATTCGCAAGGCGGTAGCTCCCCAATATCCCGTCTCTCCTCTTCCCATTTCCACACACCTTCGTAGATATCTCCAGCATGACTGATTGGATCGTCCATTTCAGATCCTCCAGACTTCAAAACAAAAGCATAATCGACTCCTGAACGCCAGAACCCTTTTTAATTGTAGCTCCCGAAATGCCACCTCCGTTCCCTTATGCGATATAAAAACCGTCGATTTTTGTTGACTGAACCGTACACCACCCCACGCGTGAACCATTCATTAGGTGAAAATAGCGGCAACAGCTATTGACACAAACGATGTTGCCGTTTCTCGTGAAAGAGAGAGTTTAGAATCTCTCCTTTTGCCTCGAGGCAATGATCCTGAGGTTGTTGTACACCTTGCCGGGCTGGTGTCCGAGAATGAGGGAGACGACGGACTCGCGGGCCATGCCGATGTTCTCGAAGGCGCCGAGGATGTGGACGCGGGAGCCGGCGAGGACGATTCTGGTTTTTGTGGCTGTTTTTATCTTGTCAGCATCTCTGTGCATTTTCCTCAATTGTCCTCCTCCAGTAAAACATACCGTTCTCAATCGCAAACTTGGTCTTTCCGTCCTTGCCTGCAATACGACCAATCGCACGTCCCAAAGCATCGGGGCCGAGGGTCTGACGGACATCCTTGACGTCGAAGGACTGGATATAGAGCGAATCGAGACGGAGCAGGGCAATGGCGTCGTCAATGTCGAAGCCCATGGCGAAGGCGGAGACGAAATCGGCGCCCATCTGGAGGGACTCGGGGGTGGTGGTGTGTCTGCTGGAGCGGAGCTCGACGCGCTTCTCCTTGATGTTCATGCGGACTTGGAGCTTGCAGTGCTCTACGAGTGGGGGGTAGCTGATTGATCGAAAACAGTCAGTCTCCTTGCCCAAAACATTCACATGTTCCCGTAGTTTCTCCCTCACATCTTGGTCCAGTTGGCCTTGAGAGCCGACATGCGGTTTGGCGGGATGCCGATCTTTCTGGTCTCTGCGCGGCGAATGATCTGGACGTCCTGGCCGGGGGCGAAACGGGGGCGGCCCTCCTCGTCGACAGCCATCTGCACATCTTGGCCGTTGGAAGGGGGAGCGGCGGCACTGGGATCGGTGAGGTTGGCGGCCTCGTTAACGTCGAGGATGAGCTCGTCCTCTTGCTCGATCTGGATGGGGATCTGGGCGGTGGGAGCCTCGACAGGCTGACGAAGTGCTGTTGGCGCAGGCATATTGGGCGAGATGTGATTATCGGTGGGTGATCGTCAAGGTGTCGAGTCGAGTTGTTTGCAGAAGTCGGCGATAGTATTCTCGGAAATCGGCGAGCCAAGAGGGATGATAGATCTATCGAGGAATTGGCGGAGGAGAGACTGGTGACGGGCGACGGGAAGTGGTGTCGGGATGCTGGGTTGCAGTCGTGAATTACGGAGATCTGGGAGTCGAGGTCTGCCTTTTGCGCCGTCCGTCTCTAGAATTTTGTTAGTGTTTATCGGTTTTGATAGCGCAGAGGGGAAATTCTTGACAAAAAGCAGTGGGCCCACAAAAGAGCAACAGAGCGAAGCTTATCGATTGGCTGGCCGTGGTCGAGGCCGCTAGGACCCTTGCCAATCGCAACGCCCATGCACTAACATTCACTGAGGAATCCCTGTAATCACAAGGTTAGCGTCATTGACGCACTTTCAGCAGCTTTTTCAATCTCCAGGTTCTTGGTCAGAGCAGCACCACCTATGTCATTCTAAACTCGGCCACCACCAAAAGCAACAACATCTTCACCCTCGAGAACCGACCATGGATACGACACCTAGCTGTCGTCACCACCATCGTCGCTGAAAGCAAAAAGAAACAGGGTCCCTTCCTCCGTCGACAGTATGAATTTCAACAATGTCTTCTAGCGCTACGACGACCCAGCTGGGCCGCCAGTTATGGTCTTCCATACGCGATCCTCACGTCATCTCGACTCTCTTCACAGCCGCGATACTACTTCCAACATGTCAGCCATTACTTAGCCGTCACCGCGTTGGCCTCGGCCACTCGAATTTGCTTGGGACACATCAACAATACGGACAACAGCAGAGCACGCGACAATTTACCTCTTCCGCAAGTCGCGTTTTCTTCCCAGCAACAAAGTCGCAAAGACTACACTATCAACAGTTACAACCATCCCATGATGTCCGACGAAGTTGTACCTCCGGAGGTCTACTCCCCAGTGGGCTCACCACCAATCCCTCTTCAACGAGTGCGGTAGAGGCATCCGCACTATCCGGCAATGCCGCGCAAAAGGCAAAAATGAGCCACCTGGCTCGCCAGGCTCTGCTCTTGCGAAGGATACGAAACACCACAACCGCAACGATATGTATAGCAGGAAAGCGATATCAAAGTTCTGGCAAAGAGACCAAGGGCGATCATGACGAGATCAAGGCCGAAGCCAAGGCTTCTATGACTTCTGCTCAGCAAAAGTCCGAGCAACCACAGCAACCACCGCATACCGAGATGACTTCTGGTCCTGGTCCCCATCCGACTCCTGAGCATGAATCACTAGCAGATTCCATGTCCAAATACCTCCACCTTCCTCACCTCCCCCATCTGCCTCATCGACCCACAAAAGAGGAGCTTCTGGCGGCAGCAAGCGGGTTCTGGTCACGTCTCAAGGTCCGGTTCAAGTGGTTCTCCATCAGGAGTATGCGCCCCTGGAATGCCGACGAATGGGGAGCGTTTGTGTCTTTCTTCTTGTTCGGTCACCTGGTCTGGATTCTTGTGGGAACGACTACCTTCTTCTCCCTCATCATCCTCTTTATCAACACGGTGTTTGCCCAGGAAACGCTGGCCAAGTGGATCGGAGACTACCTGACCCAATCTGCTGGACTTACTGTTGTCTTCGAGTCGGCTATTGTGCCCAAGTGGGGAGATGGTGTCATCACTTTCCGCAATGTCTTCGTTTCTCGGAGACCTGGTCAGCTCAAGTCTTCCGTCAAGAAGGGTTCTTCCGAAGCTGCGGCCGAGGCTGCTGCTGCTAAACAAGCCGCCGAGCAAGAAGGCACTGCCGTGGAAGAGGACGATGGCAATTACACCCAGTTCGACATCACTATAGACACCGTGAACGTGGCTTTGTCATTTCTTAAGTGGTGGAATGGAAAGGGTCTCCTCAAGGATGTCGAAATAAAGGGTGTCCGAGGCGTTGTTGACAGGACCTCGGTTGTCTGGGGCAACGAGGACCTCAACCCCCTTGACTTCAGACAAGAACATAACCCTGGCGACTTTGAACTGGATTACTTCAAGATGGAAGACTTGCTGGTCACCGTCCACCAACCGGGCGGTTTCCGGCCCTTCTCCGTGTCCATCTTCTCCTGCGAGCTTCCTCAGCTACGAAAACAATGGCTATTCTACGACTTCCTATCAGCCAACCATATGTCAGGCTCCTTCGATGGATCACTTTTCACCATTCATCCCAGACAGATCCACGGTGTGTCCTCAGCAGATAACGGCCGTCACCACCAAGAAGAGTTCGGTTCTCCCTCGGCCTGGAAGAAATTCTCCAGACTACGGATTGATGGACTAAAGATCGATCACCTGAACCGCGGCGTCGAAGGTCCATTCGGTTGGATTTACGAAGGCAACGTGGACATTGTCGCCGACGTCATGTTCCCCTCGGACCCCGATGAGGGCCTAGGCAAGGTCGTCGCCGAGTTCTATGACAAGATGGAAGAAGCGGTAACCAGCAACCGCTACCTCAAGATCCTAGACGGCAACATCTCCCCCAACAGCCGTATCAGCACCGACAACACCAACACCAACAGCCCTACCCTCGAAAGCGGGCCAATCCCCGACTCTGCCTCCGTCATCGACCTCACCGGCCACCACGACGAGCTCCCCACCTCCGAACAGCACTTTCCCCCCTTGATCCCTCCCACACCCCCCAAGGAGCCAGCCCCTATCGAAGAAACCCCCTCCTACCTGGTAATGGACCTTCGAATCCACCTCAACGACGTCCGCGCCGCTGTTCCCTTGTTCAACAACCCGCACATGAGTTACGTCAACCAAGCCCTGGTGCGGCCCATCGTCGCGTACATCAACGCCAAGCGCACCTACATCCCCATCAGCTGCCGGATTGTCAAGCGGTTGACGGACTTTGATGGGGCCTGGACCGTCTGGGATTGTGGCCTGATGGACGATCTGGGTGCTGAAGTCTACTCGGCTTTTGCAAGGAACGTAGAGGATCAACAAAGTCGGGTGAGGAGATTCAAGCGCGTGGGACTCTGGACGGTTAGTCTAGTCGTGCATGCCTTGTTAGCAGGCGTGGCGGGGGATTTGGTGTGAGCTGTCATTGAATATGACACTCACGATATAGACATTTTGCCTGTGTTTACCAGGCGGATAGAGGAGAAGTCCTGTTTGTGACGATACAGAGTTGTACTATCCTTTCTCTCTTCTCTACTGTTGGGGGTTATCAACCCTTTCCAAGTGGTACTTTACTGTACTATACATACCTCTACATATATGGCTCTTAAAAAAAGGCGCACGAAGAAACAAGCAGGCAGGCAGGCGGGCAGTTTATGGTTATGGATATGGATAGGGGGGTGGAGGAGAACTGTTTTACGCTCTTAATGACCCGGACGGAAAGATGATTACTGGCTGGATTCATACAAAGGCGGGAGGCGGGGTGTTTTGAGTGTACGGGTTTTATTGTTAGTTGATGATGCACATCATCACCACCGGAGTTTTAGTATTTTTGGTTAGGGTATAACAACATTGTTTGAAAAGTTATCACTACATGGTGTTCATGGTTATGGCATTCACTTCTGTAAGGTTCTGGGATGGTGACTGAAATACAGTTGATGATCGCTTTCAATAGTGGCATCGACAATATCACACCAACACAATGTGCAATCTAGGCTTTCGAAACGTAAAATGCTCGCCTTGACTATCGAATGCTTCTAAATCCTCCCTCATGCTATATGGTATCTGCCGTCTTTTCCCTCTCCCCCAGTCGCGACTCGATCACTGCCCAAACAGGCTTCCGTCCACCTTTTGCACGGCCTGCCTGACGATGACCGCTTTTCCATAACCTGTTCATCCAAGACATCATGCCACTGAACCATGCGTCCGGACGCCGGGCGCGCCGTGACCGTTGCGCGGGTGTCGTGGTAGTCTACGCTTTTTTTCTACGCCATCAAACACACGTAACCGCTATTTTTTCGCTTCGCCGAGTTCTCCCAGATAAGGATGAAGATTGTACCCGGTGAGAGGGATGGTTTTACATCCTGTGATGGGAAGCGGGACTCGACGCATCTTTTCCACACGAAGCGGACGATCGTGATTTTTCGGTAGAAGCCTTTCACATGAAGTCATCACTAGAAAAGAAGTTAGCAATATTTTCCGAAAAGGCACTCTCTCCAACTCGAGACAACTTACTCTCCGAAAGCATCCTCCTCGTAGGTGTCGTGAGACTCAGCAATAGCACCACCACGACCGACACCAGCGAGCGAGGTCTTGGTCTTGGCAGCCTTGCTCTTCTTGCCACCCTTCTCGGCAGCCTTCTCCTCCTTGAGCTTCTCGTTGCTGAGCGCAGTAAGGGTGCTAGCGATCTTCTTGATCTCGTCGCTCTTGAGGTCCTTGGCGAGCTCCTTGGCGAACTCCTGGAGGAAGAGGGTGTAGTGCGGCTTGGGCGAGAGCTTGCTGACCATGGGGCCGAGGGTGGTGCGGAGGGTCTCGAACTGGGTCTTGGTGGTGGGGTTGAAGAGGGCGAGGGTCGAGATGTCGATGGTGTTGTTGGGGTCCTTGGGGTCGATCTGGACAATGGTGCCCTTGCTGACGACCTTGCGGTCATTGCTGATGCCGATGCCGGAAAACAGGTCCTCGGCGTGCTTGAGATCGGACTCCTTCTGCTCGCGGCGGAGGCGCTCGCGGCGCTCGGCCTCAGTCTCCTCCTCCGCGTCCGAATCCTCGGCCAGCTGGCGGGCGCGCTCGGCCTGGCGCTCGGCGATGCGCTGCGCCTTGGACTTCTTGTTGGCGGCGGCTTCGGCCTCGGCCTTGGCCTTGGCCTCTTCAGCCTTCTTCGCCTTCTCGCGCTCTACCTCGGAGTCCTCGGCGGCGTCCCACGAGTCGAGAACGTCGCTCTCGTTACCCTCCTCATCGTCGAAGCGGCGGCGGCCGGGGGCAAGGACGGGCGAGTTGGGGGCGGAAGACTCCTCCTCTTCCTCGTCTGTGGTGATGAGGGGTTAGTTAGTCTGGGTTTCGAAAAAGGTGGTGGCGCAACAGGAAAGTCGACGCGCAAGAGTTGTTTGTTTGGTTGGTTTATATATATATATATATATGGGCTGCCATCGCTGGAGGCATATGGCAATGTGACCAAGACTATCGCAAGCAGGAGCAGGCATCAGGCAGCCTTGCCACAACCATTGTGGCCGCCCACGATCGACGGCTACTGTTCGCGGGGTTCGTCTGGCGCAAAGAGGGAAAAGGTAAGGAGAGCGACTTTACTTACCCCACTTCTTTCCAGGCATGTTTGCGATTTTGGTAGTGATGATCTAGAAAACCGAACGGGTCTTTGCGACAACGATGTCTGGCGAGACGAGGAAAAGTTTGCGTGGTGGTTGTGTCCAAGTGCAAAAGAGAAGCCGATCGCTGTCTGAGAAGTCGAAAAAGCGAGCAGGGGTCAGGCACCTTGTGGTTCAGGCAGTGGGCGAAATAATTGTTAGCGGGGTTGGAGGATGAAACAGCGCTTCACGGGTTCTTCAAGGTTCTTCAACGTCTAGGTATTTAATACCATGCCAAGACCTTCAGTCTCAACTCCGATATGCCCGATGCTTTACTGCATGTCGAAGTCGTCTCGTTTTTTTCGGACTTCTTGTATATGCACGAAATATTTGCGGCTTCGGAAAAGCGAGTATCCGGTACCTAAGCCCTCTGCCATGTACCAGGTGCAGCCTCGAAGGACGGCGGTTTGTAGACGTTTGTTAACACATGTGAAGAGAGGAATTCATAAACAGCTAGGTAGAGACTAAGGCTTTAGGCTTCAACATGATATCCAATCCCTGGGCTACCCAGACAGACTTTGCGCCGTCAATATTCTGTACAGTACTTACTCCCCGCTTCCGACGCGGGATAATGTCTGCAAGCTTGCAATTGTTCCTGCCGCTGCTCAATCTCAAAACTCTACCGACAACTATTACTGACGTCACAACAGTTGAGAAACCAAACATGAAGCCATTCACAAATCATGTCCGAAAGAAAAAATTGGAGATTTGCGGCAATCAACCAACGCTCGATTTTGCTGAGTGTCCTATGACACAAGTTCGACTGGCGTTCCGTTTCCCTCCGTTCGCTATTATTGTCAGCAGAATTTCCAGTAAATTCAAGAAAGTGTCATTTCGACCAGCCAACCAACTATCACTGTTCCCGAGATCTTGTGTCGTTGTCTTTGTTCCGAGTCACAATCGCCCAGTCTGACTGCTCAGGGGCTCGCTACACTTGGTATACAAGGCTAGTCTCGAAAATGTTGCGGAACTGCGCCCTATCGCTTCTCACCCGGGAGGTCCCGACACCGCAAAACAAAACACTGCAAAACAAAAACGTCCAGCTGACCATCACAATTAGATGCCCGGTTGCCATTTTGAGAACTGAGACGGTGATCCCCTTCCTGGTTGATGATCTGGTTTCCGAATTCCCTTCGTGAGCGGCCGCTTGTTTGCTAGTTAGTGAGCACGCGGCGGTATTTCCAATTGTCCGAATGCCGTAAGCTAGGGATCGCTTGTGCAGTGTCGGAATCCCTATTGCTCCTTTGAGACAAGGGACGGACGAAGTCGGTGATTTCAGCCAGCTCTCGTATTCCAAGTTCTCATCGATATGAGCTGCAACTAGTGGTAAGAAAGGACGATATAAACGTCGTGTGTCTCCTGTGCTGTCTCACACATGGACCACCATCACAAACCTCAAGCCAGATTACATCTCTACATCACTCTTCATACTCTCGATGAACACCCCCAGAGCAAATCTACTCTACGCTCCAGGACAAGCGGCGCACCTAAGCCGTGCCCTGATATCGACCTGCCACACCCGGCCTCTCCTGCTCGGTGGTCTTCAAGTGACCACTTCTTTGCATCCGAAACATACAAACTTCTCTTCAACACCACCTCGCAGCTTCACGACAACAAGCATTGCTCGACTGAAGGACTTCTTCCCAGCCAAAGAGACCGCGTACATCCGGCAGACACCACCTGCATGGCCTCATCATGGATGGACTGAGGAGGAGATGATCTCGGTTGTTCCCGAGCACCGGAAACCCGAGACTGTGGGCGACTGGCTCGCATGGAAACTCGTTCGGATCTGTCGGTAGGTTATTCCCCAAGGAATTTTTTCCATTTTACTCCTCAAGAGCCTTGCATGCGTGGAAGCAGACGCAGAAGCAGAAGCAGATAGTTCTAACATCAAGCAGATGGGGCACCGATATAGCGACGGGCATACGTCCGGAACAGCAAGTTGACAAAAACCACCCGACGACCGCCACCAGCGCGGATAAACCTCTGACAGAAGCCCAATGGGTACGTCTTGTGCAGCCCTGTGAACGCAGGGATGAAAGTTGCCATTAAATAGCACACCACTTGCTAACAAAATTTCTCCATTTTATAGCTAGTCCGCTTCATCTTCCTCGAATCCATCGCCGGCGTTCCCGGCATGGTGGCCGGCATGCTGCGGCACCTGCACTCCCTCCGGCGACTCAGGCGGGACAACGGCTGGATCGAGACTTTGCTCGAAGAATCCTACAACGAGCGCATGCACCTCCTCACCTTCATGAAAATGTGTGAACCAGGCTTGCTCATGAAGACGCTCATCCTCGGCGCACAAGGCGTCTTCTTCAACGCCGTGTTCATCAGCTACCTGATCTCACCAAAAATCACCCACCGGTTCGTCGGCTACCTCGAGGAGGAAGCCGTGCATACCTACACGCGGTGCATCAGGGAGATCGAGGAGGGGCACTTGCCCAAGTGGAGCGATGAAAAGTTTGAGATCCCGGAGATGGCGGTCAGGTATTGGCGCATGCCGGAGGGGAAGAGGACGATGAAGGACTTGATTTATTATATCCGCGCGGACGAGGCGACGCATAGGGGCGTTAATCATACGTTGAGTAATTTGGATCAGAAGGAGGATCCGAATCCGTTTGTGAGTGACTACAAGGAGGGCGAAGGGGGGAGGAGACCGGTTAATCCGGCGTTGAAGCCGACGGGGTTTGAAAGGGCGGAGGTCATCGGTTGATCTTGGGCTTCGGAAGGTTTTGATATACCTATGGTTGTGGTTGGGTTCATGAAGCCCGGAGTTTTTGTACTAAAAGTTGTATTGGGCGTGTTAGATATCCCACTCTCTTTGCTGTTTGTGGCGTTTTGGTAGAAAAGTCCTGGGTTCTATTTGTTGCAGCTGTTCACTGTTCCAAGTGTGTAATGTACTTTGGATCTTGATACCGAAAGTCTTTGGTCTCTTATAAAGCGGTATAGAGTTCGATCAAGGATCATGTGCTCAGCGATGATCAACTGGATATATCGTGAAGACGAGTTATGGACCTTTCTGTGGTATGTTGACGTATAGGATGATAGCTCAAGACTTCCTCTAGAGTGTCTATATTTACACACGCACGTCTAGGCATCCTCGAAAGCAAGCGAAGAATGATGAAATAATGGTATTTTGGAGCGATATACCGGTGTCAATAAGGGCTCCAGGAAGAAATGGTCGTTGAATGAAATTGCAGGGCTGTGGCTGTGTACATGAAGCCACTGAAGTGCAATTTGTTAGCGTGGTAAACCTTTGGTAACAGATCTTGCCGGAGATCTCACCATAGGCTGATAGCGTTGAGAACTGGACCCACGAGGATAGAACCGACGGGATGGATACGACTGCAAGGTACCAACGAGAACAGATGAACCCCATTTCCAGGAACCGGAGGCTGAGGCTGAGGCTGAGCATCGCGATGGACGGGATATGCCCAAATGGATACTGTATTCTGACCCGCAGCACGTCTTGACGGCGTGTTTCAGAAGAGCGGTTGGGTCAAGTGCCCTGGCAACGGCATGTCAAGTTCACGATGCCGGCCTGTTGCTTGCTTGTCCGTGGTACCTGTCCGTGGTACCGGCCCGAACGAATACCACGGCACTCTCTTTTGCCCTGGATATCTGGTTCTCACAGTGCAGTGGCAAACCTGTCTTGGAGATGGACGGCCCCAAGCTCGACATGTGAGTGTGTTGCAATTTCACTCATGCTGACACACCCTTCACAGGCACTTGACGATGACTGCGAGATCCAGGCATGCCAGGACAGGCCCCTCCACAGCTGTGCCTGTGAGTGGACGGAATGCGAACCGGCAGAAGGAGTGCAGAAAGACAGGACATGTCATCCATGCCCAGGAAGATCAAGTTGACATTGTTCCCGTCGTTTGGGGGGGGAATGCCCAGGGATTCTCGCATTAATTGCAGAGAAGAATGAAGAACACAAATTTGGGCATCAATGGATTGACTTTTATAAGCTCTGTACCTCTTTAAGACGCCAACCCGAGCGGCAGCCCCACCGAAAGCAAAGTGGGTCTACTCAACAGTAGCCTTACGAGCGAACCCAACCATTCAGAGAATTGACAGCGTCTGAACCCCAATCACCCCAACTTGTCCCTGCCAAACATGCCCTGCCCTGACCAGCGTACGACCCCGCGGTTGTAGTTTCGTGCCTGAAGTGGAAGCCGAGAAGGAAGCAGCAAAGCTTTACAACCTTCCATTCCCGATTTCCCCTTCAATCTCGACTCTTCCTTCCCGAGTCCAAGTCACGGTTGTCGTCGGGGCAAACGAAGCAGAGGACGGACCCACAACAACATTCATACAAACATAACATCCATCGCATCCCCCGAGCATCCATTCACTCATCGTTCGGCTAATTGGGATCATACACTATTCGTCCTCCAAACGTAACAAACTTGTGATCCCCTTTCGTCGTCGGGTCAAAGGGTCCAGCCCACTCCCTCCACGCAACCACTCAAACTTCCTCACAATCACAGTCCTAGGCACACAGGCGCTTGATACGGCAGCTGTACCTTACCTACTCTTTCGTCAACCCGATCATAGAGACGTGCCCTGTCTCAATCAACCAAGTCCCACCACTACACATCCAGTATAGCTTTCAATTTGAACCTTCCACAACTTAGCACTTGAGCCCGGAAATAGGCTCCGGATTCCATCATTTGGTGCTCATCGTCCGATCCCGCACTGCTCACGAAGCTATTATTGCCGGTGTCAGTCCCATCACTGACTGGTTTGACCCGGTGTTCTCTGGTGTCGCAAGCTTAGTTGTAAGCACAGCCCCAACGCACCCACGCACCAACCTAGCGCACTGCCACTGTCCCGGAAGGCTGACTCGAGGGAAACTGCCTCGCAACTCGCAGCGCTTCTAAAGACAGAAACACCACACACTCTCCATCCCGTCCGCTTGCCGGCGGCTACACGCACGCGAGCCCCATGGATCAACAGTATACCGACGCCCGTGGGCGATCGCTTTCGGCCGCGTCCACCGGCGGAGGACAGGTCCACGATCAACAGCAACAGTCTCATATAAGGAACCACTCGCCGTCTCCGGCTCCCTTTCCCAATTCGAACGATGGCGTCAACACCGGTTTGGGACTCGGCCTTATCGATCCCTCTGCCTCACAGCCTTTCCAACCTGAATTCTCCTACGGCGGCCCGAACCCGTTCCAGCAACATTCGCCCTTCTCTCAGCCTGGTTTGGATTTCAACCAAGGTTATACAAACCAGTTAGAAAATCAGGACAACTCGTTCGGTGGTCTGTCGCAAGCCGCCTATTCTCCGAATCTCATGGCGTCAAACTTTGGCGACGCCGACTACAGCCTTTTCCCCACGACCACGACCGCGGGCCAGTTCAACGGATCGCTCTTCATAACCGATAACCAATCCATCAACAATTCGGATCCAAACATGATGGCCCAAGGCTCTCACAGCCCGGAGCCGCCTCATCTACTCAGTCCCGAGATGAACTCTCCGGCCTTTGCCCAGGGCCGTTTCCCCATGACAGCAGGAAGGCATTCGCGCAATGCGTCTCTGGGTCCAGAGGCTGCTCTTCTTCCAGGGCAGGACTGGGGCCATATGCCTCAGTTTCAGGGCCACCGACGCTCAGCCTCGGAGCTTAGTGATGTCTCCTCGGTAGCCCATTCGCCCAACCTTGGCGGATTGGACAGCTTCGACCCGATCGAGAATAACCACTCGCCTCTTCAAGGGCCGCAGGCCGATGCCATATACAATCAGTTGAACGGGATTAGCAACTTCAGTCTGTCGGACGACCACATCGGCAGGAGTCCGTCACATAGTCCGGCGGTCTCCCCTCGTATCCCTCCCCAACAATCACCGGACGAGAACGATCCGAACCATCCTAGCCATTTTATGCTACACACACCAGCAAACAGTTTTGGTCCGCCAGCGACATACATGCAGCCGCAACAGGAGGCTTTCCCGCAACTGTCACTGGACGACCCATCTGGTATGCAGGCTCAGCAGAGCATGCCAGCTCCTCCGGCGATTAACATCGATTTCGCTCCAGCGCCCGCTAAGAACGGGCTTGATCAGCCCAACAACCTGGACAATAATTCACTAGCCCTACCAAACAGAGGTATGTAGCCTAGAGATAATGCGATGGAAAACGGAATATTAACTAACGATTTGGTGCTAGCTCGAGGGCGGATGCGACCACGAGCGGTCACGGACCCTTTCAACAATGGCGGTTACCGGTCTCCTTCTCCTTCGGGAGGCCTTTCGCCGAGCTCGGCTGCGGACCTCAGACCATCAAACGCGCGTTCACTTTCGCCCATGGACCGTTCCGGAGCCGGTTCTATTAATAGCAGGAGACGCCAGTCTACCTCGTCAGTACCCAACAACGTGATAGCACTTCGTCTTGCCGACCCCAACTACAATGGCTCTGGGGAGAATGGGGGTGGCCCGAGAAGGGCTCAGAAGCACCCCGCTACTTTCCAATGCAAAGTATGTCCCAAGCGCTTTACCAGGGCGTACAACCTGCGCTCCCACTTGCGTACACACACCGATGAGAGGCCCTTCAAATGTACCGTCTGCGATAAGGCTTTCGCGCGCCAGCACGATCGCAAGCGCCACGAAGGTCTACACTCGGGCGAGAAGAAGTTCATATGTAAGGGTGAACTTCCTGTTGTTGGTCAACAGTGGGGCTGCGGCCGAAGATTTGCGCGGGCGGATGCTCTGGGTCGCCATTTCCGGTCGGAGGCAGGAAGAATATGTATCAGACCTCTTCTGGAAGCCGAGAACCGCGAACGGCAACGTCAGTATGCTGAGGCAATGCAGAATGCAGCCCAAGGCATGATGCAACACCAGGGCGGTATGATGATGTCGCCCGGTATGGACCCCAATGGCGATTTCCAGATGGACCCCTTTGTGCTCCCACAGGCGCTGTTGGCACAGTATCCTGCCCTGGCCCTCCTGCCCGCTGGGCCTGCTGCCATGGGTGATGGAGCCGGCTTAGAAGAGGATTTGGCAAGTAATTATGAAGCTAGCGACTACGATGACGTCGACGAGGGAGGCTATGTTAGTGGTCCAGGGACAGGGTTCGGGCCCGGAAGCATGCAGGAAGGGTATGGGGAGGTGGGTTATGCGAGTGACTACGGCGGCCGTTAGGCAAGCGTCGCAAGTTTTCAAGTGAATAACCCTTCAGGGACAGAGAAGGCGTTGGGTGGTATTTTCTTTTTGCCGCTGAAGTTCAATCATTGTTTTGGTGAGATGAGCTTGTACGGTGCTGCGCGGGCTGGTTATCTTTCAGTTGTCTTATATATACACTTGTCTGTTTTGATGCTCTTATTCCCAGCGTTTTCACAATTCCTCTTTTATTGTTTTGGGGATTATTCTTGGTTATGAGACCTAGTCGGTAACGGTTGCATGCGCGGATGTTAAGCGAACATGGGAGAGATTGTCTGATGCGGCCAAACTAATGCCACACTATCAAGATATACTCCTCGTTGTTCATATAGAGTTGTCGAATAAACCACCTACAATACCCATATCTTTGCAGACGTTAATATGAAGAGCTCTATAGGCGCCCTCCATCAATTGAATTCATCATTCGTGCTGATAGATCAAGTTCATAGACAAAACGACTGGTAAACCCGTGATCACTCCCTTGTTCTCTAAAAGTAGTCTTATTCTGAGACCTCGCCCCCGAGTTATGCAATGACCACCCCCCACCCCCCCCCCGAATGTCATCACTGGTCACAAACCCGCCCATACCGTCGCACATCAGCGCTGATACCAGCACTATATCACCATCACCATCACCATCCCTCTCACCCATCCACCCATCTAACTCTGCTGTATCTCCTGCAACAAAGTCCTCCCCGTCCCCGTCCCCGACGCCGCCCCAGACCCCTTGGACGACCTCAACTCCTCCATCCAATCCGCCACCACCTGATCCACCACCCGCTGCAGAACCTCCTGGTGACCCTTTTCGAACTTGGCCTTGACGAAGGGCCGCACGATGGCCGGACACTCGACTGTGGCGATCTCGACTAGTTCGTACTCGTAGTTTTCGATGCTCGTGCCGGTTGCTTTGTTGATTAGTTTTTTGTCGGTTGGCTTGGATTTGCTGTTGTTGGGGTGGGAGTTGGCGAGGTCGTCGGGGCCGCCTTTTCGGAGGCCGGCTCTTAGACCTTGACCTAGTCTCAGCCCTACTTCTTCCCTATCCTGCTGCCCTTCTGTCCCTGGTTGCTGCCCACCACCACTGCTCTGTGCTTCTGCTTGTGCTGCTTGTGGAACTGGGTTCTTAGGCCGATACCGATGTCTCACCTCATAACTACTCCTCACCACCACCGCCCCCGCCCCTGCTGCTGCCGCCACCGCCTTGCAACGAACTCCGTACCCGAAACTCTGGAAGGTACAAGGTACTGAAACTTCTTTGTTCCCCAGGAGAGAACCACCGCCTAGCCAGTCGGGAAGCGGGAGAAGGGGCACAGAGTCGGTGATGAGGTAGGAGGCGGGGTTGTAACCGTCGGGACCGGAGGGTTGGAAAAATTGGGGGTCGTCGGTGAGGGAAGGGGGAATGGGGTGGGGAGAATCAGAGACAGAGGGGGGGGAGGGGGAGGAAGAGGAGCCACAGGGGAGGGGAAGGGAGATGTAGGATTTTAGGTAGGGGTTGGCGGTTATGAGGGGGGTGTAGGCGTGGAGGGCGGAGAGGAGGGCGGAGGGCGGCGTGGGTGGGGGGAGGGGGATGCGGGTTGTTATTTTGAGGGGGTTAGACATTTTGTTGTTTGACGTTGGGTGTTGGATGGTGTTGAGGGTTGGTTTGGTGGTTGTTGTTGTTGATGGTTGATGGTTGAGGAAGCGGTGGTAGGCTGTTGTGGTGATGAGAGTGCCAAGTCCGTACGGGACACGGAGGCCGATGCGGAGACCCGACCGGAGGAGGTGAACGAGGCCGGACGTCGATGCCGGGATGACGGCCGATATGTTGATGAAAGCTTCCGCTTTACGCCAATTCCAATGGAGGATGTCTCAAAGACAAGAGGTTGATATCAAGCTATTGAGCTGGGCTGACTGGGTCGACTGGACAACCGGAGGGTGGTTTGGGTTGTAAACAGGTAGGAGTGTGGGCGATGCCTGATCAGCGATCCTGACTAAGTCTGTCTCACGAACTGATGGCCGCAAAAAGTTGAGATGCTTTGTAGAAAAAGACCGATGTGCTCTGTTTTAATCTTGGCAACCAGTCCGAAGCATAAGCACAGCTCACAGGTAGGCCGCCATCGCGACCCAACCTATTTTAGCGGCTGAAGTGGACGTTTTACCTTGGGAGGGGCGGGCAAGCGCCTATAATGCCCAACCGATAGCTGGAAAGCCTCAAATCGTGTCTTGATTTGCTATTTCGGTACGGAGCTCGGTCAGTTGTTGCTGCGCCATCATGGCATCATTATGCTGTGTGGTTCACGCCGATGCATGGTTGTTAAATTGGACTGTGAAGGAACTAACACTTGGACTTGGTTAAAGGCTGGTTCACGTGTTAGCGCACTATCTTATCTTGGAGTCTGTGGCTCCAATCAGGGCCCGGAGTCGGACATCCGGTGTCTTGGTTTGTCGGACCCGGAAGATGAACGGTGTTCGGGGTCCAAGCTCCGGGTAGCTTACGGGCCGTGCCGAGGTTCCTGATTGTTCATGACGGCATCCATGCCTGATGGTGTCCGTTTGCTGAGAACGACTGCCGTCCAAGAAAAGGGAAGAGCGAGGTCGGACATATCAAATCTGTTTGCGAAACGGCAAGTGTAACTCAGGTTGTCATGATGCTCGTAAGGAAGGAGCTTCACCATGAAGCCCTAATTCAAAGTTCCCGTCCACTTCTTGTGGTGACCTGGAGTGCGCTTCCCGTCGTTCTTTGCCGTTGCTGAAATTCTTTGTCTCTTCGCCTCTCTGACGCCCACTTCTCAGACATCTCCAGCCCTTCAAGCTGAGCACAAGCAACACTACCACCCCTCCGGAACCCAACTTCTATGGCCTTGAATCCAGAAATTGCAACTTTGCAATGTCCCAGACACAACTTTTCGCCTCCTCGGGTTGGTCGACCAACTGCAGGCCAAACAAGCGTTCATCTGACGCTCGATTAAGTTTTGGCGGTGAGCACCATGATCCAATCCCGCCAAACCCACTGAAGCTCCAGGCCTTCTGCATGCAGTGGACCGCTGTCGACAAGGCGGAGACAGCAGCAAGGGACATGGAAGTATCTTCCCCGCATCTCATGAACCCAAAAGTCCCTCGATCCCTCTCGCTATCCACCACTCATGACGCAGACTTGTTGACGGCTTCAGGTTCCCGCTGAAACATGCCGTCGAATTGAGCCGAAGAGCTTCAATCAATTATCCGAGCAAACAACAGGACGAACGACTCCCGAGTTGCCCGAGAACAGAGAATATTCGCATTCTACTCCTCCATCATCGTTCCTCCGGCCACAGGGCCGTTATCAAGATGGAGCCCGCCGCAAGATGTCGCGCAGCGTTCTGATGCAGCCCAACTCTATCGCGGGCCCAGTGGCTGCCAGGTCAGGAATAGCTTCCTGCGTTACCCGTCAAAGCAGCCACTCTTGTCCCTCGCAAACACCACTCGCTGTCGCTGCTCGGCCATGTGCAGTATGTAGTTGAGTACGGGTAGGCGCTGTCACTGCCGCATGGCTCGCATGAAGCGTGCTGCAAACTGCATACTGCAAAGGCCAATTTCGACATGACTCCAATAGAGGAAGGCCCAGGGACCGTCATTTCAAACCCCCATTCCACAGCGAAGAGCAAAGCTCTTTAGTGTATATCGTCTGTTCTGGGATCATGACGCCATCCCTAGCACACATGGCTCGTCTCAAAATGACGGGCAGTTCTGGGATGATAGACCCACCAGCACTAACACTGGCCCTAAAAGTTAGCGGCTCCAGCCAACACCAGATGGAAGAACCTAAAGTCGGGAAGCCGCCCACGGCGCGATAGGCGCACAGTGATAGGGAGGGGTCGTTGAGTCAATGGCCTTTTTTTTCCACCTCCTCAAAGCCAATTTCTCACCTAGACCGAAGACCAAAGCCCATTGGCTATCCGACCTGACTCGCCAATGGCAATGGTGTGCACCAGCAGGTCAGCAGGTAGCAAGAGGCTGCCGCGACCGGCCTCGGGCTGCATCAAGTAGCGTCCAACAATCGGGCGAGATGCAGGTAGGGTGCGACTGGTCTGCCTGGCAGCCAGCTTGTCGATGCGGAACATTTTGGCGGCTTGGGCGGGGAAACCACGAGCCTATCTTTTCTTCGCCAACTTCAAGGTAAAATCCTTATCAAAATCTTGAGGAGAAAGCTCGGCAAGAAAATGAGAAAATGGACAAGTTGAAACGGTGGGCTGCCATCAGCCTGGATCAACTGGATCATCCCGCCCTTCAACTTGACTGGAACCAAAAGCACCCCTCCAGGTACAACAGCCAATAATGCTTCTCCCCAGCCATCCAACAAACAGCCGGATACACCATTTTCACCTGGTGAAACAGGAAAGCATTGGTGCCATGATGGTGTCAACAGGGGTAAACCGCACCTCCAGACTGACAGTGCCAGACAGAGCCTCTGCTGGCCCACCTTGCTGCCAACTTCGGTGACCTGCTTTCTCCTCATGGAGCTGGGTTGGATTCGTTTGAGTATCCCCGCAGATTGTAGCTTCGAAGCCGAAAAGACTTGTCTTCTCTTGCCACTTTAAACGTGTGTCCAGAAGCTGGAGAGCGACACAGAAGAGAACCAAGGCCGATGCCCACGGTATCATCAACACCACTACATCCGTATATCGTCGCGTCCCCCTCACCGCGACTGTGTTACCTCTGCGCCTTACAGGAGCAAATGGTACCTCAGTGTACTTGTTGTCCTGCATGACTACTTGACGGTCTTGTCTTGCCGACTGTCGGCCTCTGTTTGGCGATCGCCCCTCAACCATCAAGCTGTTCAGCACGGCTTCTTTGCCTCCCTTGACTCCCAGCTGCGCCAGCGTGGGAGGCCATCCGAGAATAAGATTAATCGCGGTGTGGTCGCACAGCACAACCTGAAAGACGCATCTTCCCTCGTCCAACCCGTCTTCTCTTCACGATCCGAGCGGACCATTGGCTCATTTTGCAACGCCAATTACAGCCAGGCGACGAACCTCATTCCAGTAAGGAAAAAAAAAGTTTGTGCAAGTCAAAGGGGAAGTTCTGGGTAGAGAGACTGAACGAGAGAACCGCAATCCCAAGAAACAGATGTCCGTCTATCAGAATACTATACCAGATTCTGTTTGACTGGTTGTTTGTTTCTTCGAGCTACTTGGAAAACGAGTCGATGGTGATTTTCTCTCCAGAGAATAGCCTCTTTACGCGCCTTCCTCGAACCTCTTCTAACGACTCTCGCCGTCATTATCCACCTTCTCTACTCGACATTGGCCTCCGCGCATCCATCAAAACGCCTCATGAATTGCTAGTTTTCTCAACGACCCAGATCAGTAGGCCTAACTGCCGATATGGCCGCCGCTCAAGTTTCGACATTCCGCGAGAGCTGGGCAATATGCAACACATATGAGTCAGTTACAGGGCCTTGTCCGGCAGGGCCAACATGGTGGTATGGGTCGAATAAAGAATCGGAAGAGATTGTGAGGAGTGGTGTGATAAAGTCGAGGTTGAACATAGTTGCGCAACGCTGGGTAGAGTTGCGTGGTCCAAGAACAGTGAGTTTTATATACCTCCAACTTTCGTCGCAACCTTGGCTGTTCTCGTCTTTGCCTTTGTGGAACTGCCCCAGGGGGATCACCTCTAAAATACTGGCGTGCTTCCATGGTGGCAAGCGGAAAATGGGGGCCTGGGGTGCTCCAAAACTCCACTGGCACCTCCGCCCGCACGTTGCGTGGTGCTGCGCCGTCCGCACCTTGTGGGGATGCTTGACCCATGTCGGCCCGCTCGATCTGGAAAGTCACCAGATCGTCTGGCCTGGTCATTAGCTCGTCCGAACTCTAGTTTATATATGCTAACCGGGCGCGTCACAGCGAGCTGTAACGTCTCCCTCACGTTCCCATCCAGTCACCACGCTCGACGGAATGTCAAGACGATCCCGCCTCCCATCAGCATTGTATGCCCCACAAGAAGAGGACTTGGGATGGTCCTCTTATACTCCCCGCGACCCGACTGCAACCGCTCAGCGGGCGCAAAAGTCACAGCCCTCCCGGAGCAGCCTCCCTAGACCTGTCTCCAGCAGTATCCCCCGACCGGCTGCGACAATATCTCCACCCGATCCGAAGCGGCGTGATAAAGACGATGGTTCATATCCTGACTCGAGTCCATGGCCTTGGCTTGACCCCGACCAGGATGACAACTTTCGGCAAGTTGGAAAGAAGAGCAAACAGAAAAAGAAGGCCGGAGGTGGTGGTGGTGGCGGTGCACAGCAGCCTAAGCAGACAAATGATGATGGTGGTGAAGGTTCGCAAAAGGAAGGCGCCGATGGTGGTGACGACGGCAAATCCAACGGCGGCGATGCCAGCAACGGTGCTGGAGGAGGTCCAGGCAAGTCCGGCAATGATGGAGACAAAGGCGACGGTGATAAAAAGGACGACAAGCTCAAGAAAGAAGCCGTCGACGATGAGGACAAAAAGAATGATGACGAAGAGAAGAAGGCAGAAATCGCAAATAAATCGCCGCTCGACGATGACTGGAATCAAGCAACCAGCAAGATAAGGCAAAAAGCAAAGCGAGGCGATGTTATTGGTTCTGTCACCGAAGATAAGCCTACCCCGCGGTCATTGGATGACAAGGCGAAGAGGCATGGCAACTCGGACAAATCCAATGGCCTTGATGAGGTCAAACTCGACACTGCAACCTCAATCAACGCCAATCGTGTCTCTACAGACAACGCACCCATCGACAACCGGTCTTCTGGTAACAGCAGGATTGAAGAGAACAAATCTTCCGGGGAGCGAACGTCATCAGATAGCAAACCTGCCGGATTTCCCTGGAGCGCTCTTTGGGGCGGCGGTCTCAAATGGGGAGCAAGCAGCCACAAGGAGCAGCCGAAGACGCAGGTGAAGCATGAAGACGAGCTTGAAAGCAACCCGTGGTCAAAGTCCAAGAACACCAAAACCTTCCCAGGCTCTTTTGATGCCGCTGAAGAGACAAAGGAGGAACCTGCTGTAACTGAGCCAAAGTCGGGGAAAAAACGCGACCTGGATGAACAGGGACAAGATCGTGATGAGAAAGCGCGCCGTCAAAAGGACACCAAGGACGACAAGGACGACAAGGACGACAAGCAAAACGGCATGAATGAAAAGTCCTCGGCAAACGAGAAGAAACAAGACAAGGACGATGAGAAGTACCGGGTCGACAACATGTATGCCAAGGGGGTAAAGAAGGATGAGCGCAAAGATGATCAGGATGACGGCTTCGTGGTTTCCACCAAGAAAAGCAAAAAGTCAAAGAACAACACTAGCGCATGGGATGTGGAACCAGATGCATGGCAAGAGCCAGGAGTGGAACCAAAGCTGGAGCTAACAAAAACTACTGAGCTCGAGCCTGAGGATGACTTCTTCGAAAGCTTTCCTGCTGTGAAGAAGAAGAATGAGAAAAGCTCGACCCGGTTGGGACAATCCTCAAGGCTCGAACCATTCGCACCCACTCTGCTCAAGAAAGCGAATCCAGATCCCTGGGAAGTCTTCGGCGCCAAGAAAAACAAGGCGAGGGTCGGCGCCGCCGAAGAGCCTATGGTTAGGACACGGAAGGCCGATCCGGAACTGTTGCCGGCGAAACGATCATCTCCTATTCCCGAACCCGAACCTGAGATTGAGCCAGAAGACGATGAAAAGCTGGAGCCAATCTTGCCCTACAAACCGCCAACGAAAAAGGCTTGGTGGGACGAGCCCCCAGCTCCACCGAGCCCCGTGAAGAACAAAAAGAAGAAAGGTAAGTATGATGATGCTGACGAACCTCCCAGGGATCCAGATCCGGAACCGGAGCCCATAGAAGAGTCCAAAGTTGAGACCGATTTGCCAGTGGAGGAGGACGATTTCTGGGGCAACTACAGTAAGACGGTCAAGAAGGACAAGAGGAAGAGCAAGAGAGCTGGACTTTCAGAAGAACCGGCACCACCGCCACCACCACCGCCGCCGCCGCCTCCTCCGGTAGAACCAGCCGAGACTTTTCCGTGGGATGATGTCCCGATCAAGAAGACCAAGAAGGGGAGAAGAGGACAGACTGAGCCTGAACCGCCACCGCCACCGCCAGTCGAACTTGAACCGGTAGCTGAACCGGACCCGGAGCCCGAACCAGTTTCTGGGCCGCCCCAATTCCCTGAATCAGATGAGGAGGACGAGCACCCCGGCGGCTGGTTTTCCTCTTTTCTTCACAAGACGGATAAGAAGAAGAATAGGCAAACATCTCCCATGCCTCCACCTCTTGAAGAGCCAGAACCGGAGCCTGAGCCGGCCCAACCAGAACCGGAGCCGGAGCCGGAGAAGAAGGAAGAAGACGACCATTGGGATTATCCCATCTCAAAAAAGGACAAGAGAAAGAAGAAGGGAAAGACCAGTGAGCCCGAACCACCACCACCGCCACCACCGCCTCCTGAACCTCCAAAGAGATCCAAATCATCAAAGTACGACAAGGAGGATGAATACGACTTCTGGAGTGCTTCAACATCGAAGAGCAAGAGGGACAAGAAGGGGTACGCCGAACGTGTGTCATATCCTGAGCCATATGTCCCTGAGCCAGTTGAGGAGGTCATCTCTGAGCTGGAGGACCCAGAGCCCGAGTTTGATGCGGAACCCAAGCCTGAAGCACAACCTGAGCCCGCTGCTGTGTCGGATTGCGAAGACAGACTATCAGACGATGGATGGGGTTACTCCAAGAGAGACAAGGACAAGAAGAAGAAGAAGAAGGGCATTGAACCTGAAGTCAAGTCAAAAAAGGAGTCCAGGTCAAGTCGAAAAACCGAGCCAGAACCCGAGCCCGACTCAAAACGGAAGAAAGCGAAAGACAACATCTGGAGCTTGCCTAGTGACCCAAAGAAGGACAAAAAGAAGAGGAGAGGTGATTTGGATGAGGACAGCAAGCCGCTGGCTTCACCTGCGCCAGATCCGCCTGATGTCTGGGACGACGACTATCAGGACAAGAAGAAGAAAAGCGCCATCTCGGACGAATGGGCAAATTACTCGAACAAGGATAAGAAGAAGGGCAAAAACGCCATGGATGTCCTCATGGGGCTAAACAAATCGGGCGATCCACTAGCTGACTCAGCTCGGCAATCACCGCCAAGCCCTCCTCACCGTACCGGTGGTTTCTTCGGATCTTGGGAAACCGACAGTGATGGTGACGACAACCATAAACACAGAAAGCGGTCCAAAGACAGTTCACAAAAGCCGTACAGCATCGAGGAGCCTACTTTAGATGACGTCTGGGGCGCTACCATGCCCGGCAAGCGCAAGAAGAAGGCTAATGCCGGCACCGACAACGCACCGGTGGAGATTGTGGAGGACCTTACCTCGGACCCCATCCAGCCGGACTCTGTGGAGGAGACCAGGGACGACAAATACAACCAGGACGACAGCAAACCGGAAAGCAACAGCTATGGCAGCAGTTTTTGGGGATGGGGCGGCTTCGCCAAGAGCAGCAGCAAATCATCCAACAAGGAGTCATCGCTTCATGATGAGCCAGCACCACCTCCGCCGCCACCTCCAGCGCCAACTCCTCCATTAGACGAACCGGAGCTCGACATCTGGGCCGATGACGATGACGAACCTCAGCCGGTTGTCAAGGCTGAGAAAGAGGACAAGAAAAAGTCCAAGGACAAGAAGTCTAAGGACAAGGAGCCCAAACTGAGCGAGAAGGAGCTGAAGAAGCTAGAGAAGGAGAAGAAGAAGGCCGAGAAAGAGGAAGCGAGGCGCAGACTCAAGGAAGCCAAGGAGTTGGAGGAAGAACTGAAACGCAATGCTCGAGAAGCAAAGGAGCTGGATGAGGCCTTGAGGCGGAAGGCTGAGAGGGAGAGGGAGTTGGAGGAGCAAGCTCGGCGTGAGGCTGAAGAGCAAGCAGCCCGTGAGGAAGAGGAGCGAAGACTGCAAGAGGAAGAAGAGCAGAGGCAACGAGAGGAAGAAGAGCGCCGACTTAAAGAAGAGGAGGAGTGTCGACAACGGGAGGCCGAAGAGCAAGCTCGGATCGCTGAAGAAGAGGCTCGCATTGCTGCCGAGGAGCAAGCCCGCAGAGAGGAGGAAAAGAAAGTTGCAAAAGAGAAGGCAAAGCTCGATGAAGAAGCAGCGGAGCTTGAAACACTTAGGCTCAAGAAGGAGAAAACGCCTCGGAGATTCACGATGAGAGAGCAGCGCCGGCTCGACATCCTCGCTAGCAAATTCGAGGAGATAGCGCGCAAGCGACAAGAAGAGGAAGAGGAGCGGCAGCGAGCAGAAGAAGAAGCAGCCCGTATCGCCGAAGAGGAGGCTCGCATTGCTGCTGAAGAACAAGCTCGCAAAGACGAAGAAGAGAGGATTGCCAGAGAAATAGCAGAGCTTGAAGAGGAGGAGGCTGAGCTTCAGGCACTCCGGTTCAAGAAGGCAAACTCGCCGAGACGGTTTACAACAAAGGACCAACAGAGGCTTCAGCAGATCATCAAGCAACGCAGAGAGAGGAAACGCCTGAAGCAAGAGGAAGAGGAACGCAAGCAACGAGAGGAGGAAGAGGAGAGGCAACGGCAGGCTGACGAAGAAGCCCGTCTTGCTGCCGAGGAACAGGCGCGGAAGGATGAGGAGGCCAGGCTTGCTGAAGAAGCGAGGATCGCAGAGGAGGAAGCGAGGATTGCGAAGGAAGAAGCACAACTTGCGCAGGATGAGGCCGAACTTGAAACCCTCACAAACAAGAAAGCAAAAACGCCTCGCCGGTTTACCCTCATGGACGGGCGGAGGCTCGATGTCGTTACTAAGGATGTCAACCGGCGACGGGAGGAGAAGGCTGCTCGAGAGGCTGCGAAGAAGGCTGCGGAGGAGGTTCCGCCAGAGCCTGCAGACCAGCCCGGAGACGAATGGCAAGACGCGGATGAAGGTCAAGGTGCAAACAACGACGAAGACCCCGAGGCAGCTGCTCTCAGGGAAGCAACAGAGAGGGCAATCCGCCAAGCCGAGGAGGAGGCCGAAGCCAAACAGGCAAGGAAAGCGAGCAGAACCAAGGGCAAATCCAAGGCTGATCCACTCGACGACATCCAGCTCACTCCCGAGCAGGTGGACGAATTGCTCGGAGACTCTTCGAAACGGGACAAGAGTGTTGACAGCCAACCTAAGGAGGATAAGCCTGATAACAACAATCACAACAATGCCGCGCCGGGCGGGTTCAGCCTCTGGGGAGCTGCCAAAAGGGGCATCTTTGGTTTTGGAGGAGGCAGCGGATGGGAAGATCACAACGAGCAGCCTGCTCCGGAACCTGAGCCGTCAGCCGAAGATGATAGAGGGGTAGAGGCCGCCATGGCTGCTGGTGGTGTGATTGGAGGCGTTCCTCCTGAGCTACGGGATGCAACCCCCAAGGCCGTCTCACCGTCGCCTGAACCAACTGCTGAGCCAGTGGTCTACCCCGCCAAGCCCACCAAGTCTAAGAAGGCTGCGGGGAGCAAGAGCAAGAGCAAGATTGCCGACCGCCTGCGCGTGTTCGAGTCACTTGACGCCGGAGCCGACACACCTGCTGATGCTGATGGTGGCCCACCAGCCGCACCGGCGACACCACCACCACACTCTGGTCGTCCCCCTCCCCCGCCCGCGCCATATATGGTGCGCTCGCCACCGTCACCTACCATCTCGCCCGTCGTCGCAGTTGCCGTATCTCCGCCAGCGCAGAGGGAGGAACGACGCAAGTCATCAAGAAAGAGCAGAGACAAGGAAAGAGGGTATTCACGCGACGACGATAACGACTATTACTTATCGGTCCCTCCACCATCACCGCCGCCTGTTGCGCCGTCGGGCGCACCACCTGGGGGTTTCCCTGGCGGATTTCCGATCGACGACGATTACCGACCCAGTCGCGACATGCATGGTGATCACCATGACAACGACCCCGAGAACCACCGAGAACCTGAACTTGTCGATTCTGCAGCCGAACGAGCAGCCGAACGAAGAGCGAAGAGACGATCCAAGAGAATCTCGCCTGAAGGTGTCGAGTTCGACTTGCCGCCTGCGCCGCCCTCACCCCCACCTGTCGTGCCCGATGCGCCAATTGACGACGAAATGGCAGAGTCAAAGTCGCCTCGAAAGGAGAGGCCCAAGATAAATCGCCAAGGCACAGCTTGGGGTATGGATGGGAAGAAGCCATCATCGAGGCCCAAGGTTGAGCGAGAGCCAAGCGCAAAGAGGAAGACTGCGCACATCGAGACGCCCGAAAAGCCACCACGGTCCAGAGATAAGGAAGCGCCAGCACCGACGGCGCCAGGTCCGATGCAAGCGCGCTTCGCTAGCGTGTTCACCAGCACCCCTCCATTGTCGCGATCCATGTCCCAGCGCGAGAAACGCCTTGGTCCCAACGGCAAGCCCATCGCACGCAGATATTCGGATAGCACAAATGCCGTCGCAACCCCTCCTGCTCCTGCTCCTGCTCCTGCTCCTCCGCCAGAGGATATCTCATCGAAGGCGGCAAAGGTCTTGGGCGTCGGTGCCCGCGGTCTCGGAGTTGGCCTTGGCCTTGCGAATGGAATCCTTTCCAATGGCTTTGGGCGAGGGGCTCCTGTTGCACCTGCGCGCAACAAGCAGGGTAAGTTTTTGTGTTGCCGTTTGTTGTGAGACAAAGATGTCGCTAACTCGTTTGTGCAACACGCAGACTTGAATGACAACACGCCTGTGTCAGGTGCTATCGATCCCGATTTCAGCCCGACCAAGTCGGAACGTCGCAGGGCAAAGGTATGCGACAGCCCAACATTCGCCGCGTCGCAATCGAATCAGTCAGTTGCTAATAACAAGTCACAACAGCAATACATGTCCGAAGACGACCATGTCATGTTCGAGATGCCCGATGCTGCACCCCCCGCTCGTCCCCCGGTTCGCCGTGTCAGCACCAGCAACGCCAACAAGAAGCCGGGCTTTAGCCTGTTTGGCGTCTTTGGCTCGAAGCAACAGCAAGAACCGCCGCCACGCCCC
Source organism: Neurospora sp. LNF1-1 (assembly GCA_009805225.1). Lineage (NCBI taxonomy): Eukaryota > Fungi > Ascomycota > Sordariomycetes > Sordariales > Sordariaceae > Neurospora > Neurospora sp. LNF1-1. The sequence continues at coordinate 155,450 of RAOM01000030.1, read as the reverse complement.
GAACCTCCTCGTCGAAGCCGAACAGTTCCTACATATCAGACTACAGATGATGAAGGTGGCCGACAGCCCGCAGCCGCATTCGTCCCCGAGACCGACGCCGATCGCGAAGCCCGCAGAGCCGCCCGTCGCGCACGCCGTGCAGAGAAAGAGGCAGCCGAGAGAGGCGCCGCCGTACATTCTGCTGAAGAGGCTCGTCGCCAAAAGGATGAAGCCCGTCGCGAACGGCGCAGAAAGCAGGAGGAAGAGGAAGAGGCTCGGAGGCTAGAGGAGAAGGAAGCCCGTCGTGCCGAACGAAGAGCCCGTAAAGCCAGAGAGGAAGAGGATCGTCGTGCGAGAGAAGAGGAAGAACGCCGAGCTGAAGACCAAAGGGAAGCTGAGCGCGCCGAGCGGAGGAGGATACGAGCTGAACGAGCTGCTGCCGAGGCCGACGCCGGACACCGTGACGTCAATGGTGGTAGACAAGATGAGCGACACCGGAGCAGTCGGCGCATGCCTCCTGAGTCTGACCGTGAGCACGACCGCGACCGCGAAGATGACGAGGAACGACGAAGGAGGAGAGAGGCACGCCGCGCTGCCAAGGCCGCCCAGCTTGCTGCTGAAGCTGCTGCCGATGAGATGGACAGGGCCAGGAGGGAGCGAAGGCCGAGGGAAAAGAGCACTGCCAGACCCGAACCGAGAGATGCGCCGCCAGATGAATACGTCTATCCAACTTCAAGACAACAATCCAAGGCTCGAAAACATGGGCAAGGACAACATGATGGATGGCCACACTCGGGAACCACATCCTGGGTCAAGGACCATGCTGACGCTCCTGCTCCTCCATCGCCGCCCGGACCTCCAGGTACCTTTGTCGACGACCATGCCAACGGGCACGCCAATGGCGGTGCACCACCACCGCCTCCTCCTGTTATGCGTCACGAGCTAGATGAGGAAGAGGCTGCTCGGCACGCAAGGAGGGAGAGGAGAGCTCGCAGGGAACAGAAGTATCATGCCACTCAAGCGGCCGCTGAGGAAGCCGAGCGCGAGCGAGAGCGTGAGAGGGAGAGGGATGTGGCGTATGTTAGTGCGCATGATGATGAGAGGAGACGGAGGAGGAGAAGACGCGGGGACGAAGAACGGCCTGAGCGTGCCGAGCGGGAGCGAGACCACAGAGATCGCGATCCCAGAGACCGTCCCGAACGCAGTCAACGCGAACCAGACCAACGCGAGTACTACAGCGCCCGCGACGACAGGGAACAGCTTCCCCGGCCTCGAGAGCGGAAGCGTGGAGAACGGGCGGCCGATTACGATGGCCGTGATCCCCGGGATCCTCGCGAATACCGCGATTCTCGCGCGGAGAGGGGAGAAAGAGGAGACCGCGGCGGGGACCGGACTGGATCCGGCTCCGGCAGTGATGGGAGGGAGAACAGGAAGAGTGGTGGTGGTGTTGGGTTTGGGGACCAAAGTACCACGCCGAGGAGTAGTTGGTGGAAGAAGATTGCTAGGTTTGGCTAGTTGATCCTGCTTCCCTTTTTCTCTTCATTTGCTTGTTGCTTGTTTGTAACGAATTTGGTTCGGCTGGAGTTCTAGTCTATGTTTGGGGGTTATTGTGTATGACTTGACGGCTTGGGGGCACTACCACCATATATGGATGGGATGATTGTGGGAATTGGGAGGGGGCATGGAGTTTACCGGATTTCTCTGTTGGGTCGGTTTGGAAGCAAAGGGCCTGGTGTCTGTCCCCCGTCCGGTCGCTTGTTACATTTCTTGCCCTTAAGAGTGTCATGATACATACGGATGATGATGAAGAGATGATGATGATGCTCTTTAACAACAAGATACTACTACGGATACAGGTGTATGGAGCTATAACTACAAGACAATTGTTTGAATTGTATTTGTCACTGTGTCATTGTGTTGTCACCGTTATCCTCTACTTGTGCGATTGTTGCTGTGCCGATGGGTTGGTATTGAGTGGTTCATCTCGTCTTTGTTCTTATCTCGAGGGCTTGTGCTGCGTCCTGTCCTGGATGGAGTAATCACACTAAGAAGTGAGAAGAAAAAGTACGCACATGCTGCCTACTTATTGAATTCATGAGAGACGAGAAATTGGAAACTGGAGAAACTGGAGGCTGGAATGTTCTTTTTCTTTTCCCCAGTGGGAGAGAAACCTGGTACGCTGGGAGTGAGCGGTGAACTCAGAAATATATCCGCGGCCCGCCATTACGGCAAGGGGTGTTTTGAACCATGTGGAGTTCCTTGAATCCACGATTAAACTTTGAGGGTCAGAGGGTCAAAAGAGCCCCTAACCAAACACAACATTCTTAAAAATCTGGATCATTCTCGAGTTGAGACAAGAACTCTACGGCGAAGCCGTTGCCACACCACATTCCGTCCGCACCGCAGCAACAAACCCGCCGCCTCCTTCCCCATTCATCTCTTCCACTCTTCCATCAAATCCCAAAGTAGTCAAACTCCGCTCCGAAAGAAAACATGAGGAGGCTGAGGATGATTTCCACCATGCAGCCATTCCATTCAGCTTACCACCCTGCCACCTCATAAACTCCATAGGCCTCCATTCAGGTGTTCCCCAGCACGCCAACACTAACCAATAGGGGGTGACGGCTTACACCAGTCCCCTGGACTATCACTACCGTAGCTCCGTAGTCACTAAAAAGATCCACGGATCGACAAAGCCAAGACCGGGAAGAGACTAAGGGGTCCCTCAATTCAGCTCAGCTCGGAGCTTCATGCAGGGACGAATCGCGGTTTTCCTTCTTTTCTCGTGATCTTCTTCGGGGGTCAGGGTCAACAAATTCTGAACTGAGAGAGAGACGAGAACTCCTTTGATTCTATGAGAAATGCATCTTTCGGTGCCAACGATATAGCATATCTGACAGAGAAAAAGTAGAAGGCCAAGGCCAAGCACAAGGGAAGGTCTCACAACAGCAACGAGACATGAAGCACCAAGCACGAAGTACGGAAGTAAGCATGTCTCATAGCCATTGGCGGCTCTCGTTCTTTGTGTGACAGTTCGACAATGTGAACCGAGTGTCTGCCACTCTTCCTTCCAACGCGGGACCGGGCACAACTTGTTGGGATCTTACACCAGCCATTCTTTAGCCAGGTACAAGTGAGCGATATGTGATGTGACCGGGGAAATGGGTGATCCAAGTGGACTCCTTGACATGGGGTTGTTTTTTTCAGCTACGCTACGCAAAAAAGAACGCGGTGTGGAATTTTATCTCCGCCAATATTTCCACCGGGACATGGCATACATAGGCGAGAAGGGGAAGGGGAAGGGGAAAGGGGAGGGAATCTCAGATCAGATCCGGCATGGATCTATGGAGATCTGGATACCTTACTAGTCAGGTCCACGGTTCGGGGACCTTTGAACCGGGGATAGGTAGGGGATACAGGTACGGAGTTTCTGTTGATCACACAGATCACAGATGGCTGGTAACGCTACCTACTCTCGGCCGGGGATATATAACTCACGATGTCCTCCCTTTCCTCATGCCCGTCCTCCCTTTTGTTGTTTCCTCTCTAGCCCACTCACCATCTTCAACCCCCAGGCCCAGTCCAACCAGCTCCGGCATTCCTCTCGAGAGGATCCAGGACGAACTTCACATCCACCCATCCATCCCCCTTAATACTTAATACCCAATTCCAATAATAAACCGTCAAAATGAAGTTCACCCTCCTCTCCACCGCCCTCACCCTCCTAACCGGCACCGCCGTCGCCCTCCCCACCGGCTCCTCCTCCTCGGCGGAGAAACTCGACGAACGGTCCTACGTCAACGCCTCCTCCACCGCCACCACCTGCCCCCACCACCCCTCCTCCCCCTCCTACTGCGCCGGCACCAAGCAAAACGCGACCCTCGCCACGACCTACATCTGCGGTGACTCCCGCCTCGGCCCCGTCGTCCTTCCCCAGTTTTTCCTTCCCTTGGACCCCATCCTGGACATCTACGACCGCTTCGGCGGCCTTTGCCCGGGCGCCTTTCTGGAGAAGTGGTTCAACAAGACCGGGAGCGGGTGGTGGGATTACCCGCCGCAGAGCGGATTTTCGGTGGATGATGAGGGGGAGATCATTGCTGCGAACTTGACGCTGCAGGTCGGGACTTTCCTGGATCGGTTCGGAAGTGAATATGGCGCCTTTTTGGCCCCCGCTGCGGCGCCGTATTTGCAGAGGAGTTTGCCGCCTAGTAACTTGAATGGGGATGATAAGTGAGTTTTTTTCTTCCATTCCTATTCAATTTGATGTGGAAAGGGGAAGAAGAAATAGAGTTACTAACAGGGATGAAAATAGGTTCCCATACAACTACCACGTCTACAGCGTCATCAAGTCCTTCAAGGTCCTTGCTGGACCCATCGCCCCGTGGTTCGGTCAGCCTGGTCAGGGCGTGCAGTACCAGACTACTGTGAACGTTGCGACGCTTATTGCTGATGGGTATCTGAAGGCTGAGGATCCCCAGAAGTTGGTTCCTAAGCACTACTAATTGGGCAGGTGGTGAAGATGGTGAAGATGGTGAAAAGGGGGTCGTGGATGGATGGGGCTTCCGATGTCCTTGTTTGACATGGTTAACGGTTTTGTAATGGATAATGTCTGGCTGTATATACCCAGGGGTGAAGTGGAAACGGGGATCATGGAGAATGATGATCTGGTTTGGAGTATTCATCACAGTGTATGGTGACTGCCGTGACTGCCTATAGAGCGATCAGTGAGTGAAGACGTCAGACTTCGTGGGGCTTGTTTCGACGTATGTAAGACAGTGAAATCCGCGCCAGACAGAACGGAAACCTTGAGAGTGTTCAGTTCACCCTCTCAAGCGGCCTATACCGAAGACGAGGGTTGCCGCCACCGGTTCTTTCTTCTGCACAAGCCCTCAAGTTTCATATAGCAAGGTGGAAGATACCCAGTGGCGTGGCTGAGCGAGTTGTGGTCCTTGTCACTTATGGATAAGGGGTACATGTATTACCTCAACCGCACCACATCACAACGCCCCCTGGGGATGAAAGGTGCAGTGATAGTGGTGTTGCCCTCCCCCCATCTTCCCTTCCCTTCCTTGAGCCCTCCGATAAGGCGTTCGAACCAGGGTGGTGTCACTTCCGTGAAGTTTTTTTTTGCAGTTTTGTTTCATTCATGTTTTCCGGGAGACCGACATTGCCTTTTGCTTCCTGTCTGCTTCCTGCCCTGCTCTTGACGTAAATGGCTGGCTTTAATTCCCAGTCGGGAGTGTGGCTCCATCGGCCACACGCAAGTAGTCGTGTCTAGAACTGAAGGGCCCAAGGAGAGAATGAATGACTTATAGATGTGTCTGCTTAGAGATGTGTGTTGATAACAGGTTTAATGGTGTCTTTGGACGGAAGAAAGAGGAAGAACATGATGGTAGTAGGGTGGGCTCATATAAAATTATCATTGTCTGGACTACCAGTCGGTGGGTGGCCTTGCCAAAAACAAGCATTAAATGGTCCGAACCCAAGAACAGAGGTCTGAAAGGCGCTTCTGCTCCAGACGAGCACAGCCACGAGTAGACAGCAGGTCGCCATGGTCGTCACCGTGACCGTGACCAACCAGCAAAATGTGAAGGAGAATTGACGGGTACATGAGACTCCCAACACTTACACAGCTCATGGCAAGCATGGAGAAATTGTCCTGGTCAGCTCCAGTCCAGTCTCGATAAAATGGAGGAAATACTCATGGCGCAGAAGAGAACCAGGGAGTGGGTATTCAAGAATAGGCATTAACAATACCAGACACCACGCAGCGCGATGCGGACTAACTACTACTAATGATAAAGATAACTGACAGACAAAAAGGCCTGCGGTGCTATGGTGCTGCAGCCCCCTCTAGCCCGTGATCGTCCCGTCTCTGGCCGGACGGGAAACCGTTCCGCCTCTCGGTATAGGTAAAAATGCTGGCTCGTGATTAAATGATATTTGGCGCCACCTTGCCGTCGCGTCGTGTTGTATGTCCTTTTCGCGTGCTCCGTCTATTTCTTGATGCCCTTGCTGTCGAGGAAGGCCTTGAGGATGTCGACAAAGTTCTCGAGAGCGCCGAGGTACTCCTTAAGCTGAGCGTTGACCTTGTCCTGGTCGTCGCCGAGCTTGCTGTAGAAGTCCGTGCGGTAAGGGCAAGCGCTCATGGCGGCGCTGAAAATGGGCTTGATGAGGAAGCTGTGGTGGGGCTTGAGGGTGACGTCGTAGGCGGCGCGGAAGGAGGTAGAGAGCTCCTGGTCAGCGGCAGCGACGTTGTTGGCGAGACCTTTGCATGTGAACTCGAGACCCCTGGAGGATTGCTTGTTAGCATACCGTTCCTTCTTCCTGGAGCCGTCTATCCCAATGTTCCCTTACCTGACGAGCCAGAGGAGGGCCTGGCTGGCCTTGTTCTGCTTGGCCTTTTGCTCGTTGTTAACAAGGTCCTGGAGAGTCTCGGACTCGGTCGGGGCGGCAAGAAAACGCTGGCGGATTTTCTATAACAAATGAGAGCACATTGTTAGCTAGCTGTACTCGGCGTAGTGCTGGACTGGACAGTTGACGCACCTCGACATTGCCGAGCATGTCGCTCTTAACGGGGGAGAAGGCGGCAGAGCCGAGGACATCGAAGATGGAGACTAGCGACTCGGCAGCCTCGAGGAACTCGCTGGTAGGGATGGCATTCTCCTTGTCGGCCTGGATGGGGACGTCGGTGAAGGAGCGCTTGAGGGTGTTGAGGTAGGTACCTCCGGGGGGGATCTGGCTGGTAGTCATGGTGGTGGTTGTTGTGTGGGTTGGTGGTGATGGATGGTGATGACGATGAAGATGGTTTGGAGAAAGAGAAGAAAGACAACTTGAATGTTTAGAAACAGCAACGGACTCGAGGTGGGAAAGGGGGTCGGTCACTGGCGAGTGGAACAGTGGAACTCTCACGATCCCCAATCATTCGACCGTGCCCCGCTCAGACGGGAGCTACGGGACAGGTCCTGACATGGCCTGAGACGCGGCAAGGTTCCCCTCCCCCGCAAATCTGATGTGTCCCAAGTTCGTCTAGGTACTGCCATTGGACACGCTGTTGAATGTTTATGCAGGGTTACAAAAGCAGGAATGGAAAAGAGAGTGAGTGCCATATTTCAGACTGACAGGTTCCATTCATTGAACGCGAGAAGACACTGCGGGATGTTGTGTTGATGAAAGCTTCCCCTTGTTGCCTCTGCCTCGTACACGGATGCTTCTCAACGTGACGAGGATACCGCGGACTGCTAGCTACTCGTTTCTGTCTTACGATTGGTCAACTCAGAGTTGAAGATCCACTATTTACGCTGGAGCTTTCCAGTGGACTCGCGTTCCTGAAAGTCTCGAACTTTGTCTTTGAAGACACTCTTTCCTTCCATGACATCGAGGCGCAGTTGCCTTGTCTTGGACCCTTAGGGTCTTTTCAGGACATGACAATATCTTTGATCGACATCCTCAACTGGAACCGGTTCAATTGTTTGAATTTGACGGAACAGCATGCGGTGCACACACACTCAGCTGCACACAGGCCACCCGGTCGCATCAATGCATTGCAGCAACACAAGGATTGTTAGCATGACGTCATTCCGAAGCGGTGTTAGTAGATGAAGCCTCCCAACACGCTCTTTAGCCTCTTCCTTTGATGTTTTTCCACTCTTTTAACCCGGTCTGTCTTTGCGCCTCTTGTGTATTGGCCTCTTCACTCGGCCAACCACAAACACGGGAAGCAAGAAAAGGTATGACCAAGTCGGATCAGAGATGCCGAGGGTTGGGGAAGTCGCATCACTCGCATGTTATCCCGCTCTTTCGTAGCACCACCTGAACACCCTGGGCACACGTATTTTCCGTATTCTCGAACCTGTTTATTCTCCGAATCACCTTGCTTTCTCGACTCTCGTCATCTTTCCCTTCCACTCACCCCCATCCTTCTTGCTGCGCTTACCGTTCCGCTTCCTAAAAAGAACCTGATGCTACGGCTTCCGTCGTTATAAACGCCGGCCCTGCCTATCATCTAACACCCTACGTACTTTAGCGCTCCCGTCTTGCTGGCCAAGAACTCCTTTGATACCCTTACGATTCTTTACCAAAGCAAACATATTCTTGCCAGAGTGTACCTCTCTTGAGCATCAAGCAATACCGCAACAATGGCTACCGAGCTGGCTGCAGGTGGTCCTGCTCAACGCGGTAAACACGAGCACAAAAAGAGCACCAGCGAAAAGCTCAAACATCCCATTCGTGAGATCCGCGAGAAGCTGGCCAACAGCAGTTTACACGAACATCTGGTCCACGAGAAGAACAAAATCGGAAAGCTCAAGAACCTGATCAATCCCCAGCATCGCCATGACGAGGCCCACGAAAAGGCCTGCGACGACAAGCGAACAAACATCTGCCTCTCCCATCGTTTCGAGTCCTTCTTCCCCGAGCGTGATGGCAACAATATCAAGTGGTATGTCGACGGCAGAGACTACTTTTGGGTAAGTTGACTTCCTTTGATCATTCAATTAACTCCAGCTTACAGCCATGATAGGCTGTCTCTGTCGCTCTCGAAAAGGCAAAAGAGACCATCTACATTGCCGATTGGTGGCTTTCTCCCGAACTCTTCCTGCGTCGTCCTCCCGCCTATAACCAACAATGGAGGCTCGACCAAATCCTCAAGCGTCGTGCTGAAGCCGGCGTCAAGATCTATGTCATCGTATACCGCGAAGTCGAAGCCGCACTTACTTGCAATTCTGCCCATACCAAGCATGCCCTACAGGCCCTCTGCCCAGAAGGCTCACCAGGACACGGAAATATCAACATCATGCGCCATCCCGACCACAATGTCCTGGAAAACGCTGCCGACATGACCTTTTACTGGGCCCACCACGAAAAGTTCATTGTCATTGACTACGAGATGGCCTTCATCGGTGGCCTCGATCTCTGCTTCGGCCGTTGGGACTTCCACCAGCACAGTCTGGCAGATATGCACCCTGAAGCTGTCGCCAACGAGATCTGGCCCGGTCAAGACTTCAACAACAATCGCGTCATGGACTTCAAAAACGTCCAGGATTGGAAGCAGAACGAGCTGTCCAAGGCAGAGCATGGCCGTATGCCGTGGCATGATGTCGCCCAGGGAGTGGTGGGTCCCTGTGTCTACGACATTGCTGAACACTTCGTCCTTCGCTGGAATTTCATCAAGAGAGACAAGTACAAGCGTGACAAGCGCTATGATTGGATTGAGCTACAAGGCCGGCAAGGGCAAGATGAAGATCTAGTCGGAGTTCAGAGGCCCAAATTCCCCGTGGGCGAGTACGTCGTTCATCCACTCACTCCCCTCACCAGCAAACCTATCGTAGATCGAGGCACCATACACGCCCAAATCGTCCGCTCCAGTGCTGATTGGTCGAGCGGAATCCTTACCGAACACTCGATCCAGAATGCTTATAGCGAGATCATTCGCAACGCACAGCACTACGTTTACATCGAGAACCAATTCTTCATCACGGCCACTGGAGACCAACAGTCACCCATCCACAACACTATAGGCAGCGCCATTGTAGACGCCGTAGTCCGTGCTGCTAAGGAAGGCAGAAAGTTCCGCGTTATTATCATCATCCCTGCTGTTCCTGGATTTGCGGGTGACCTTCGCGATAATGCCGCTTTGGGTACCCGTGCCATCATGGACTACCAGTACAAGTCCATCTGCCGTGGAGAGCACAGCATCTTTGAGCAGATCCGCAAGGAAGGAGTTGATCCCAACCAACACATCTTCTTTTTCAACTTGCGAAGCTATGATCGACTCAACAGGACCGCTGCCGAGAAAAAGATGGAAAAAGAAGCTGGACTATCATACCAGGAACTTCAGCGAGCCCAGGCGGAAGAAGTCATGGGAGAGGGAATCCATGGCACCAACGACCCCCAAGGTGGCCGTGATTCCCACATGGGTAGCCGAAGAGACCAAAACGGCACCCAGCAGGAATCCGAAGACCAGAAGCACAGCCGTGATGCGAAGAAGCGGTTCGAGGAAGCTAGGAACAAGGTGGAAAAGGAAGGGACCGGCGGTGATGAAAACGTGAGCGCATACGCCAACGCCGACGGCGAGCTGGACGGCAACATCAACGGAGGCCACTTCAACGGAAGCAACCCGAACGCATCAGAAACCAACAGCCCACCAAGGGGCAAAGACAACACGCGCGCCCAATCTAGTTTTACCGTTGCCCACCACGCCATGGCCCGCACAGGACCTGTGACCGAAGTCGCATGGAACGGCGACCCGGAAGACGAAATCAACAACTGGATCCAGGAGGAGCTCTACGTGCACGCCAAGGTGCTCATCGCGGATGACCGCATCGTCGTCTGCGGCTCCAGCAACCTCAACGATCGCAGCCAGCTGGGCTATCACGACAGCGAGCTGAGCATCGTCATGGAGGACAAGAAGACGGTCCAGACTACCATGGACGGCCAGCCGTTCGAGGCCGGGTGGCACGCTACCTCGCTGCGTCGGTACTTGTGGCGGGAGCATCTCGGACTTCTGCCGCCGCAGGACCTGGACGCTAGTGATGACCCCAACGCGCAGCCGCCGGGCGATGACTCGCCCAATGATGCGTGGGAGCGGGATGAGAGCTGGAAGCAGGTGGAGGATCCCCTGAGCGATGAGCTGTGGGAGATGTGGACGAGTCGAGCGACCAAGAATACCGAAGTGTTTAGGCACTTGTTCCATGCTGATCCTGATGATCATGGTAAGCTTTTCCCTACCTACAACCCCCCCTCTTCTCGTAATGACTCACTAACCATCAGCAAAAAGTCAAAACCTTCGACGAATACAACGCCTTCCTCCCCGCCAAGGGCGTCAAACCAGGTCACATCTTTGACCGGTTCATGCCGCCCACTGACGCCCGGAAGAAGCTGGAGCAAGTAAAGGGGCATCTGGTCTGGATGCCGCTCGACTTCCTCAAGGATGCGGACATGGCAGAGCGCGGGCTTCAGGTGAATTCGTGGACTGAAAGTGTTTATACTTAGGTGGGCGTGCCACGATGGGTACGATTGAGGGTTATTGACTGGACTGAGAGGGTGCTTGTTTGAGTATTGTGGAAATGAAGAGGGGAAGCTTGAGGAGGTGTGTTTTATAAGTGATGTCTTCCGAGAGACAGGTTCTCATGATGATGAATGAATGAATGGCCAACGGGAAAGGATGGGTTGGGTGGCGCGCGATGGTATTGTTATCATTCCTCGGTGTAATATTGTTAGTGAATATGAGTATAATGACTGATGATGTCTCTGGAGTGTACTCGTGGTGTGTTAGTCGCTTTCTGAATGGTTAATGTGCTGAAGAGACACTGGTGATTCAAAGGACGACAGGGTGCACAAGGTGAAGGTCGTTAGTTTTAAGGTACCACCACAACTCCAAACGGAAAGCAAACAAGGAACCCAAGGCAAGAAAACGTGTAGTTGCGATGGTGGTCAAGGAGAAAAAAGTTGCAAAAAACATACAACACCAGGGATTCGCTGGTCGTCACCGACCCAACTACTAGTCTGGCGATTGGTAGCTTATCTATGGGAGAGCGGACGGGATCCCGAGTTTTCTACCATCGATGGTCGTATGTGTTTATTGTGTCTAGAGTCAGCTATTATAAACGTAGGTTGAATCTAACTGGGTAACATGTTACTATCGCAGAAAATGACAGTTGGAACTCATGATTCAAGCAGGACATTGGTCAACATCACAACGTATTCCAAACGGTTCAACAAACAATTGAACAAGATCAAACAAAGCACTCTATTACGCCAGCCATGATATCTCGACAAAAACCATTATTCACAAAACAAAATCAGTTATCAAACCCGCCCCACCCCTCATCCTCCTTCTCTTCCGGCTGCTTCTTGTCATTCCCCGGTAGCCTCTCATCCGCCAACGAGTCCTTGGACCGGACCCTTATGGCAGGGCTAACCGTGCGCTGCTCCAGCTCCTCGATCTTCTCGATGATCCGCTGCACAATCTTGAGCGCCTCCTCGTCGCCTTCAAAGTCCAGCATGCCGACCTTCTCGGCCTCGTCCACCCAGATGTCCAGCGCGTGGATCTTGAGTCCGGCCGGTATCTTCTTGGCTAGCAAGTGAAGGGGATCCTTGTTTTCCTTCTTCTTGGGTTTCTCTTTCCTGAGGGATTCGTGTTGGGGCTTGGCGTCTTCGTCGTCTTCGTCGTTCTCGGCTTCCGACTCCTCGGACTCGCTGTCCTCTTTGACGTCCTCGTCCAGCGCAAACGGCCACTCGGCGAGAATGTCGAGGATCTGATCGACTCTTTTGGCGTCCCACGCGCTCTTCTCCTTTCCACTTTTGGTCGCCTTCTTTCCCTTGGACGACGCAGTTGTCTTGGTAGCAGCACTGACATCCTCCCGCCCATCCTGCGCGCCCTTCATCCACCTAAAAGAAGCACCCACCACCCGTCTGACCAGCAACAAGAACTTCTCCATGCGCAGCACGTCGATCGACGTCCACTCGCGCGACATGGTCGCCCAAAACCCGCGGAGCCACGGCACGACGGATTCGCGGGGGAGGATGTAGATGAGGTCGGCTAGCTCCTGGGCAAGGGTCTGCTGGGGGATGGCGCGGTCGCACATCCACATGGCGTAGAAGAGACCCTTCCACAGCTTGAGGATGTCGATGGGCGAGAGCGTGGTGGCGATGTGCTTGGCGGAGAGGAAGGTTTGCAGGGAGGTGAGGGCTGATTTGCGGATTTTGCTGTCTGTCGAGGGAGAAGGGAGAATGTCAGTAATGGGTAAACATTGGGTTTGTTGGGCAGAATGCGAAATGCGATTGATTGTATGTAGGAGTGGTAGGATTGTCAAGATGTATAAGGTAGGTAGGTATCCCCGGTGGTGATGTAGCTTGTACTACAATCACATGGGCAGTGATTTACTGGCCGGTGGGATGTATGTAAACGTACCGCTCGAGGCGAGGTTCTTGATGAACGGCATGTTTTGCGACGCCATCTTGACTGATTTTGTTGTGGTGTTTCCACTCAACTCGATTGTTTTGACGGTTTGTTGTTGTGTAAAACTAAATGCAAATTGGGTATACGCTGTGTAAAAAGACGAAGTACTGGGATCGGTTTCCTAGAGGCGACGAGATGCTGCTGCAGGGCGGGCTGGAGATGATGGTGGATGGAGTTCAAGCCGATTGAAACGAAATCTTGTCCGCCCGGCAGAAAAAACTGGTGGACCTACCTACCTTAGCTTCGCGAGGTGACGATTGGAGATAAGCAGCTGATAAGACCCCGCGGCAGGCATTTGGCTTGTCGCTCGCTTTGTGATTGGTGCATGCCAGTTATTGTGGTCGCCAGCGGCATCCGTCGGCAGGACGGAACGAAGGTTCATCACGATGATTTGGATGATCCGTCCAATGTCGATTCCGGCTTCATCCATTTTCCTCGTCTTCCCCGCCTTGCCCGCCCACCCGTCTTCCGCTATCCGGATTCGGGATCTTCTTCTTCCCGCTTGCCGGTTCCCCTGATCCCCAGACTCTCCCCCGTACCTTAGCGGACTTCTTCTGGAATCCTGCTTCTTTCGTCCAAGCACCGGGCCTAACGTCGTCCTGACCGCATCAACTGTCATGTGGTCCAGAGACTGTGCTTTCATTGAAGGATTCACTTGTCAAACTGGCGGTCTTGCTAGTTACCTTGATACTCTCAAACTCTCGGTGTTTCTCAGTCCTGCAACTGGTCATGTGAACTTGGTGCTATCTTTGTATAGATAACGTAGTCCAGCGGGCCGTCAAGCCTATCACATTCCCATGAAGTCCGACAGTTATCCAGCCGAGGACCAACCAGTGTCGTATTTCAGGGCTGTGAACCGTTGACCAATGGACAAAACAAGATGCAGTGACAGTCAGGGGTAGATCGACGCCCTAACCCCGCGGATACATACCATTGGCGATGGTGGTGGCGGTAGTCTTTACCCCGGATTGCGGTCGGGTTTGTCCGGGGCGGGGAGAAAAACTTGAAAAAGAGGCTTGTGACAAAAAGGAAAGCGCGGGGACGTATCTGACATGTATCGTCTTATTGGAGCGCTTGCGCATGATCATACCACCTCATCTGATTCGTACCTATCAAACAGATAAAACAAGCTCTCAAGTAATATCTAGATGAGTTCGATCTATCTGATTATCGGGGTTGATTCGGAGACATACATATCGAATGGTTATCTTGACGGTATGGTACTTTATCTGATACGAGATTGTTGTGTTGTGTTGGATAGGGGAGACGTCCAAAAACCGAACTTGGGACGAAAACAGCTTGATTAGTGTAGCGGTTATCAAAATCTCCTACAGCTTCCGACGACCCTGGTTCGATTCCAGGATTGAGCTCTTTTCTGACATTTTGACCGTCGTGAATCGCTTCTTTTTTGTTCTCCAGACCCCCAAGATTGCCAAAAGATTGTCCAGTCCCAAAATAGCCGATTCTCCACAGGTACCTCGCACGTGCCAAGCACAGCCTGTAAAGTCGCAGGTGGAGGATTCTGGTCTCCACGGGCAGTGCCGTGATCCCCACCGTTCGTGCTTGCCATGCAAGCTCTTTGTGCAGTGGAAGCCCTTTCGCATTCCTCGAGGCTCTGTGTGCGTTGCTTGGCGTCTGGGCAGTGGCAACTCTGACTGTCTTGACGTCTCGAAATATTCAATCATCTGCCCCCTGGCATTACGATGCATGGCAACTTGGGGTTAGTGACAAAGATTTACTCACCGTCTCCTCCCTATTATGGATCTGGGAAACCATGCCCGACAGGTTTTTCAAGTCACAAGAACGGTTGGCAAATCTCACAAGGGCCTCAAGGGGAAGCTCAGCTATCCCAAGTCCGACTTCCGAGCAAAGTCCAGTGTCATTGGGCCCCAAGTGGACCAGATGGGGACCTTGGGGTGGACTACAGTGTGGGCATCCTCCACATTCAGTCACGCATTGTTAGTCCATTGAACTTACACGAGCCTCTTCACCATGTTTCCAAGCGTTCCAGGCTCGATGAAAATCCACGTTTATTAATTAGAGGGCCAGCAAGGTATCACGTTGGATCCGTCTTAGGAAGCTGTCAAGTGACGGCCCTTATCATGCGATTCATCATGCCTCGGTCGCAAATCGGCCGGACCCGGTATGGGCTTCACATGCCGCCCCCGAATACTGTGAATCTGACCTCATGGCAAAAACTGGTTTTCCAAGTACATAATGTCATAGTCCTATGCTCTGTTCTCATAGACTTCTACTTTTGAAACCAATCGGCCTATTGACATCCTACTACTACGGCACCCTACCGCCTAGACACACCATCCTACACAACAACTACCCACAAGACCAATCGCACAGTCCGTGTTAGTCACGACTTGCAAACCTGGACCAGAGTGCTCCGATCCCCAGCTTCTAGCCAGAAAGAAACCAGTCATCTCTGAAGAGCTAAAAGGAGAACCGCTTACCGACCGTTGGAACCTCCTTGTTCGACCCGAACTTCTGGCCAGATCCGACCGAGTCTGCTGATTGTAACCCCCCGAAACTTTGGCCTGTCCAATCCCCCATCCGTTGTCGGTGTATCGACATACCTCTACCGAAAACCGCCTCATATACAAACAGACAAGATGGCGCCTGCCTCGAGTTTAGCTCCTCACGCTCACGCTTCCTTCTCCTCCCACCACACACCAACGTCATCGTCAAATCGAACAACCATTACCAACACCTCTTCTACTCCCCTCCTCAGAATCCAGACCATCGCCAAACACATGGCGCTGCCACAAACAACAAGTTTCCCCGCCCAGGTGGTGCCTCAAGCCCCCGAGGATCCTCTCTTTGGGTTGGCGAGAGCTTTCAAGGCCGACACAAGTCCCCAAAAGGTTGATTTGGTATGTTGCTTCTCACGGCCATGGTGCAACTATCACAGCAATTGCTAACTTGCTACTTCAGGGCATTGGCGCGTACAGAGATGAGAATGCGAAGCCGTGGGTATTACCAGTTGTCAAGAAGGTGAGTTTCACTTTATTTCTACCTATTTCACTTCCATCTGGCCATGAGGTGCAATCGAGTTCTCGTCAGTTCCATCGCGAGGACTGTCAATCCGGGGAAGCCTGTAGGCGTTTGGGCGGGATAGGGTGGTCCCCGCCCTGAAGCTAGGCACCTTGTGCGACTACAGAACCCCTCATTTGGACCCCTCCTCCACCTTCCAGGGGCACTTACAGCTCTCCCTGCACTATCGCCATCATTACCGTCATGCAGCAAACAGAACACTAACTTCCTAAAATAAAAAAAACAGGCGGATGAAATCATACGAAATGACCCCGAAGCCAACCACGAATACCTCCCCATCGCCGGTCTCGCTTCCTTTACCAGCAAAGCCGCCGAGATCGTTGTCGGTGCCTCCGCTCCCGCCATCGCCGAGGGGCGCGTCGCCTCGATCCAGACCATCTCCGGCACCGGCGCCTGCCATCTCGGCGGTCTCTTCCTCTCGCGCTTCTACAACCCGTACGGCGATGCCTCCAAGAAGCCCACCGTCTACCTCAGCAACCCAACATGGGCCAACCACAACCAGATCTTCTCCAATGTCGGCCTCCCCATCGCCCAGTACCCTTACTTTGACAAGAAGACCAGGGGTCTCGACATCGTCGGCATGAAGAAGGCCCTCTCTGACGCCCCCGAGCGCTCCATCATCCTCCTCCACGCCTGCGCCCACAACCCCACCGGCGTCGATCCTACGCCCGCCCAGTGGCGCGAGATCGCCGAGATCATGGCCGCCAAGGGCCACTTCCCCTTCTTCGACACGGCCTACCAGGGTTTCGCCTCGGGCGACCTCGACCGGGACGCCGCCGCCATCCGGCTCTTCGTCGAGTTCGGCTTCGAGCTCGTAATCGCCCAGTCCTTCGCCAAGAACTTTGGTCTCTACGGTGAACGCGCCGGCTGCTTCCACTTCGTCTCCGCCCCTTCGTTGGACGCTGCGTCCGTGACTACCCGCGTGGCCTCCCAGCTCACCCTACTCCAGCGCTCCGAGATTTCCAACCCGCCCATCTACGGCGCCAAGGTGGTCTCGATCGTGCTCAACGACCCCGCGCTCTTCGCCGAGTGGAAGGAGAACCTGCGCACCATGTCGGGCCGCATCATCGACATGAGGAAAGCTCTGCGGGCCAAGCTCGAGGAGCTGGGCACCCCGGGGACGTGGAATCACATTACCGACCAGATCGGCATGTTCTCGTTTACCGGGTTGAATGAGAACCAGGTGGCTAAGATCAAGGAGGAGTTCCATATTTACATGACCAAGAACGGGCGCATCAGCATGGCCGGTCTAAATAAGCGGAACGTGGATTACGTTGCGGGAGCGGTAGATAAGGTTGTTAGGGAGGTGCAGTAGACCCTGTTTACCTCTCTACTTTATTTTCTGCTCCAGGTCTTTATTATTCTTTGGACATGTCTCTTACTTTTTCTTGTTCTCTGCTTTTCCCTTTTCGTCAACGAATAAGCGGTTGTCAGGTTGTCATGCTGTCTGTCTGCTTGGGGATAAGCGAAGATTACAGCTATCTTTTCTTTTATCATTAGTACGCGGGTTGTGTTTGCTGGTTGTTATTGGGATATTGCATAGTAACGAGGTCCAGGATGCCTCATGGGTATTACTTACTGCTGAATGGCAACAGTCACGGGGAGGTTGGGAAACACAGTACCTATCAATACTTGAGAAGATTGATGGGACAGAGGCACACTAGATATTTACGTGCCCGAATGGTTAATCAAAAGATTTGGTTTGTTTTCGGTCCTTGCGGACTTTCTGATCCGTCAAACTATTGTTCCTTTCTTCGTCCCTTTCCTTGTATATGATGTGACTAGTCAAGCCTTTGGTTCCACTCAGCCCCTAACATAAAGTAAACAAACTGTAGAAGGATATCCACAAATGAGAACGGGTACGTACGGCCATGATCAACATTACTCACCACTCACTATATGGAAGACTGGCTGATCTCTAAACTGACACAGCAACGCCCACCAATCTCACTTGTATACCGGCCCCAGAACTGTGCACAATCCCGTATAAACTCATCAAACTCGCCTATCCGTTCTGCCACGCTGCTCTGGGATAAGGCAACTAGACGGCCGATGAAGCACATTCGCAGATGCTGTAAAATGCTAGGGAACGCAGGGGATCTGGTGGAAGTCCATGTGTTTCTGTCGACCCTGAATGATTTGTAACTGTTTGGGCATACCCAAGCCTGTAACTGTCTATATGGGCATCACTAAGTCTTATAAGCACAGAACGGACAGACGGGTTTGACGAGTTTATACGGTATAGACTGTATCTAAAGTGCTACACAAAATCCGCTGTTATCGCTTACAACTCATCACCATAATCCCTCGCTCAGTTACTCCCAACCCCAATCAATATCCTGCACCGTCTGCGCCCTTTCGTCTACATTTCCACCTTTCAACCGACCGGTGAGCCCTTCCGCCCAGTGACCATCTTCCTTCTCCTATACTGCCGTGACACAACGATCCAAAATTCCTCACCAACCGAACATGTTTCCAACGGTGATCTTAGCCGTCTAACCCGGATGCCATGCCCCCAACACGCTCCGTGGTTGAAAGCATCCATATCGGGTACTTCAATGTTCATGCTGATGTATTGGTTAGCGAAATTCTGAAGACAACACCAGAGACATCTGTGGGGTTGGGACAGGGGAGGAAGTTCGACGGCCACGACAAATGAGACAGAGCCACTCGTCAACTGTCCTTGCTCGATACAAGTAGGAAGCCACCATTACCCTGAGAGGTAGACAGCATCGCTTGATCCGGAGTGTAGTGTGTATGTGCTTTGATGTCGGGAATCTTTCTATGACAAACCCACCGATGATTAGTTGTTTTCTTCCGCCATTCGCATCAGCCCTTCACGAGTTATCAATTCCATGGTGTTTATAGGAGGCACAAGACCTCTGAGATCGATAAACAGCCTCTCGCCGTCAGCGTCCCGAAGCCAGATCAAGGTGTGTGGGTAGCACCATGCCGTCGTCGCACCATGCAATGGCCCTTCGGCAAACCCCATGCCTAGGATGGGGCCAAGGTTAAGTAAGATGGGTTCGTAAAGTCCCGCTATGTGCCTATTTAGGTTATGATCATTGAGGAAAATACCTTCGATGTATCTGTATAGTCGATAGCCGAGCTGGAGCGTGGGTTTGATCAACCTGATCAGGAGTGGATAGCATGGGAATATCCCCAGACGGGGGTAGCTGGAGCAGGGGCATGGGCCTAGGTCTGTCAGGTCGTGGTACATAGTATGACGTCGAGGTCGATCTCGATCTCCCCGAATTCTATCGTCAACTGCCAGCTCCGTCCGAAGTATCGAGTTGAAAAGAATTTGCTCAAGGATCATGATCTCATGGTTGCGATTGGAGAAGCCGAATATAGTGTCCGGGTTGCGTACGGTGAAGCGCCCGCGTAGGGCAAGGTAGTGCGTAGTTATCGGAAAACTGAAATTGTCCACTGTTGCAAATAGGTAGAACGCCAGGACCTGGGCGGCAGTGAAGAAGACAGTGCCGGTTACTTTCGATGATGGTGACTTCCACGCATTTGCAATATTCACTGTCGAGCATACATGGTGAAGGATGTTCGAGGATAATTGACTAAGCGACATTTTGAACGGGATGTTGACACAACTGTTGTGGAAAATTGAAGAAAAGTTGAAGCTGGCCTTCCTGTAACAGGAACGCGTGCGTGGGCGGTCGGAAGCGAGGGCTTCGATAATGACGAGAGTATAGTAGTCGTGGTCACCTGCTCGTAATCGATTAGGTTTTGATCGGCAAAGATCTCCTTGGAAGACACTTACAGGCACTTTTCACTTTGATTCAGCATGATCCGAAACACTCCGAAGAACTTGATCTACCACTGCTGGATGATTGACGGCGGCAGCAGCGTGATGCAGAATGGGATCCAAAATGGAAGGAATAAGCAGAACCAGATGAGAAGAGTCCAATAAGCCCCGAAATAACAAGCGTTGCCGGTGATGAGGATGGGGTCGACGTCGAGGAGTAGATGATGCTTGGTACATCTGAACAAGTCAACGTTTGGTGAAGGGAATAAGACATGATTTATCAGATGAGGATTACGAGTACTAGTTGGGCAAGCGTCGAGGAAGGAAGGGACATGTGGTTTCTGATGATGGCAACACAAGAAGCTCCTGCACTTTGCAGGTTGAGGGTAAGACAAACTGGAAACAATAACCGCCAACACAGTCGAGTTAACGCAGAAGGATGTAGTCAGTAGGAGAAGTAGCGATGGAGTAATATTAGCAAGTGGCTTCTTCCATTTCAACCAGGATTTTGATCAAGCGCTTGCCGCCTGTTATGGGAATTGCATATCGCTGAAACCACCGAATCTTAGATGATCAGATCCCATATAACAAGGAAGGCGCAAAGCCCAGTAGCAGCGAAGAAGGTATACCGAGCTGGACTGGCCCTGTTAGTGCTCTTCTTGAGCTCCTTGTTACCCCTGTCGACGCCCTCGGTGGTTTCGAAGGACTCAGCAACAAGCTGGTCAATATGCGCCGATTGAGTCGTTAGGTTGCCAACCAGCATGTTTTGTAGTTCGGAAATCTCGAGCAGTGATTGTTCGGCGGCCCTGTAACACAATTAGCTCCTGAATGTGAACCTCAATAGTCCTCCTAGACATGTTCCATACCTGACTTTGTCCAGCGTGCTTTCAAAGTGCTTCACCATATCCTGGTTCCCCTTCTCGAACATTTGTATTTGTTCGTCCGTCAGGTCTTCTGTAGGTAGCGACGATTTTCTCTCGTGCTCATCCACAGGCAGATGAGAGGCATTCCCCTGGGCCACGCTTCCGGACCGCCTCCGTGAGCCAAAGTCGTTTCCAGCACCAAATCCAGCGCTGCTCCTCGCCTTGGCCAAGACGCTCCTGTTCTTTTCCATCTCCCGTGTTAACCTGGTCTCCATCATGGCTTGCTGTGTCCTTGCTGTCTCCTGCAGGCGCTGCCTCATGTACCAGATAACACTCTCGCGATGTGCGCCCAGCTGACGGGCAACGGCCTCGGCAGCAGCATGTTCTTTGCTCTTTGAGCTTCCTACCGGGCCACCGCCAGCAGCCCAGGATCCCAATGCGCCAAGCCCGCGGGCATATTTCTTCTGGATCAGGGCAGTCTCGGTGCTCTGGCGCAGCTGCTCGGCGTCCTCGAGAGCACGAATGCGGGCATTGAGGTCGCGCAGTGTCGCTTTAGCATTGGCATCGATCTCCTCGCGGTCGCGATCGCTAAGGTAGACTGGCTGGGAAGAGCCGTTACGAGCGGATGTGTGAAGGTGTGTCTTGCGCGGAGCAGCAGTCGAGAGGTAGGCTTGGCGGAGATTGCGAAGCTCGGAGTGTAATTGGGCGACAAGAGTGGTCTGAGGATGTACGTTAGAATAGTTCCGTGGAGATGTCAGGAGTGGAGGGAATGGCTTGCAATTCTGTAAGCCTCCTTCAGGAACTCGTCGGCGGTATCAGTAGTAAAGGGTTTCGTGGGAGGTGCATCGTGGCCTTTGAGGAGCTCGTTAAAGGTGGAGGTGAGGTCCGCCATGATGTCTTGGAATTGAGAGGTTTGTATTAAGAATTATGACTGATATAGTGTCCTTAGAGAGCACCTTGTCATGCAGGTCCGGAATTAGTTCCCGAGGCCATCAAGGTGTCACGATGTCAAGAGGGAAGTTGAACTCGGAGTGCTGCCGCTGCTGTAGCTCAACGTGGCTGGAATGACGCCAAGCGATGACGGAGTGTGGACGAGCAGTGGCTGATGCTTTGGAATCGGTGTGGCTTTGGCATCCGGCGTGAGTTCCGTGCCTGCCAAGAATGCCAAGAGGCCAAGAAGCGCGTCTTGCCGTTGTGGGGCGTCGTTGGGCCCCGACCGGAGCGGGAAAGCGGCAAAAACGGCACCGATATCGGTGTTATTTCCGCCGTTTCGGCAACTTTGGCATTTTCATATCATTCCTAGAGACAAACTCCAATTCCAGATTCCAAAACTGATAGAATCGATATTGCCACAAAGAGAGCAGTGGTACAAAAGTGGAGAGTTGTCGTATCGAGGTATTCGTACGTTGATATGAACGGACGTTGAGTTAATCTGTTGACCACGGGCACGGTGTCAAGTGTAAACATGACATGTCCATTGAACTCTACAGATCAAACTTACATTGCCCAGATTCATCTCTTCAACCGCTCAACTGGCAATCGATCACACCCGCAATGGCACTTGGTCAAGGTATAAGTGACCTCGCACAATCGTCATGGCCTCCGGACACTTGCCCGCCGTCCGGCCAGTACGGATCGACATGATTGGACGGATGCTGTTAGTGATAAGCCCAACCACCTTCGTCCTCTGTCAGGCTTAACAACCCTCCATTTTTTTGTCAATGAACCAGATACAAATCATGCAATGGGCTCCGGGAATAAGACCATCGCCGGTCCAAAGTCCGACTTTCACACATACATCGCCGCCCATCACTCCCCTTCCTCTTTTTGTCCTCGCTTTTCAAACACAGATTGGGTCTCGCCGCCAGTGTAAAAATAGTGGCGGAGAGTTTTAAAATCCAGCATAAGTATTCTGCATCTTTCGTCCCCTACGCAGAAGCATCAGACATCCATCCTGCTTCTCTACCCAGCCACAACCTAAAAACAAACCCGCACGGGTTTCAAGACTAGAACCACCCATCATGAGTGGTTCCCGTCCTTCATCAGTCTCCTCAAAGACCTCAGTAGGTCGAGGTGTCGATTCCTCGAATTCAACAATAGCAACCACTCAAGAAAAAGACGGCATCCCAACAACAACAACACCTAGCAATGATTCTCACTACCGGCCGGGCCCCATAGCCAGGAACGAGCCACCGGACAGCCAAGAAGACCCCCGTCCGGGCCCGTACCCGAATCCAAACCCGGACCCGGACCCCGACCTAGTATCCTCCTCAGACACCAACACCAACCCCAACCCCGACCCCGACCCCGAAGCCGGCCTCACCCGCCTCCCCTCCGGGCCCGCCTACACCGTCTTCCCCCCCTCCACCCGCAAATGGATCGTAACCATGATCACCTTCGCCGGCTTCATCTCTCCCATGACCGCCAACATCTACTTTCCCGTTCTCGACGCCGTCGCCTCAGACTTATCGGTATCCCTCAGCAAAGCCAACCTGACTTTGACAACCTACATGATCATGCAAGCCTTCTCCCCGACTCTCTACGGCGACTTCGGCGACGCGGCCGGTCGCAGACCGGCTTTTATCATTTCCTTTTTGGTTTACATTTGCGCCAACTTGGGATTGGCGCTGCAAAAGAATTACGCGGCGTTGCTGGTGTTGAGGATGCTGCAGAGCTTTGGGAGTAGTGGATCCTTGGCGCTTTGTTATGCCGTGGTGGCTGATGTCGCGGTGTCGGCGGATAGGGGCAAGTACATGGGTTTTGTGAGTGCGGGAATCAACATCGGTCCTTCTCTTTCTCCCGTCATCGGTGGTGTGATAGGGCAGTATTTGGGTTGGCACGCCATCTTTTGGTTTTGTCTGATTTACACGGGCGTGTGGTTGGTGCCGTATATTTTGTTCGTGCCGGAGACGTGCAGGAATGTGGTGGGCAACGGATCGGTGAAGCCGCAGGCGTGGTGGAATATGACGGTTGTGGATTATGTGAGGGGGAGGAGGAGGAGACATCCTCCCCCGCCTGCTCCTGGGTCTGAGGAGGAGGAGGCGAAACAGCGGGAGAGGAGGACGAGGCCGAAACTGAGGTTTCCGAATCCGTTTAATACTTTGCGAGTGGTGTTCAACCCGGACCTGGGCCTGCTGATTTCGTACGGGACGATCGTTTACCTGGTTTTTATCCTCATCTGCGCCACGTTGGGCACCCAGTTCGCCGATAGGTACGGGTACAACCAGCTTGAGACGGGTCTCTGCTACCTTCCCTACGGAATAGGATGCACCGTGGCCGCTGTCGTGCAGGGCAGGATCCTGGATTGGAATTATCGCCGCTTGGCCAAGAAGATGGGCATGACGATCGACTACAAGCGCGGCGACGACCTGTCCAAGTTCCCCATCGAGAAGGCCAGGTTGCAACCTGTCATTCCCATCTTGGGCATCGGTGTCATAGCGACGATCGGATACGCCTGGGCGCTGGAGACTAGGACGCATGTAGCCGGCCCATTGGTGCTGTTGTTCGTGGTTGGACTGTGTGTCACGGGCAGCTTCAGTCTGGTGAATACCCTGGTGGTGGACTTGTACCCGGAGGCGCCGGCGACGGCGGTGGCGGCGACGAATTTGGTCAGGTGTCTGTGCGGCGCAGGGGCGACGGCGTTTATTAATGCCATGTTGCAGAAGATGGGCGTGGGCTGGACTTTCACGTTTTGGCCGCTGGTGGTGGTGGTGTTTAGTCCGATTATTTACTTGTTGATGACGAGGGGACCGGGGTGGAGGGCGCAGAGGAAGGCGAGGTTTCAGAGGGAGAGGGAGAGGAGAGAGGAAAAGGAGAGGTTGTCTAATGAGGAGAGTTTGGAGAGCTCGGAAAGTTCGGCGGCGGCGAGTGTTGAGAAGGCGGAGAAGGGTGAGGGTAAGAAGAGGGTGGAGGATGGGATACCCGTGGGCGAGGGGAAGAAAGGGGAAAGCTCAAGCAGCTAGGCCCTCCCTTGTGGTGTTTTCATTGTTGTGATACCTTGCGTTTGTGCATGTTGAGCGTTTGGGGGTGTTTTCTTTTTTTTTGACTTGCTGTTCTTGATGATGATACCACAAAGCACAGAAAATGGATGGCCTTGAATGGATAGAAAGGGGCTGCGCACGCATGGACGATGAACCCATAGAGCGAGGGAACAAGGTGAGGATACGCATATAGATCGACGGGCAACTGGCTACCGTCACCAAAAGTTATCGCATTGCCCTGACAGTTAGTCTTAATTTCGTAATACCTAAGAGTTATCTGTCTACATTACTTCACATATGAAAGTCAGTCTCGGTGTTGTAAGATATGGCTTAACTCTCCGTGTCTTGCGACCTGCAAAACTGACGACTCGGACTCTACAAAACAAGAAAGCAGAAGAGAAAAACTCCAGCAACATTCTGGATACCTGGGAGCGTCTTTAGACCCAAATAAAGACATGCAAAAAGAAAAAGAAGTTGTGCTAGAGCCGGGATTCGCACCCGGGTCTCCGCCTGAATCTCCTTGCCTCACCCTTTCGGGGTCGGTTTGGGAGGGCGACGAGTTAAACTACTACTCCACTCTAACTTTTTTTTGTGTTGTTGTAATTAGGGGTCAGATATCGGTGCTTATAAACCGGCGTGCTTGGTGTAAGTGACGGGTAGGTGCCGTGTTTGTCTGATGTGGTTGTGGTGAAGTGCCGATCTCCGGCTGGCGGCGGTGGTGGTGCCAGCTGGTGAGGTTTCGAAAGCTTCGTCTTGTCATCCAAAGGCGTTGGATCCAGTATCCTCCTGCTCCGTGCCCAGTTGGCTGGTAGTGTTGAGTCCAGTCGGATACTGGAAGATAGGTGTGCCCATGCATGGTATTCTGATTGCCAGTCGGCACCCAGCTCTCCCATCATCATCAACAAGGAATCCAACAACTAGCACAGCCACGAACACATTCTTTTCTCGATTTAAACAAATCTGAAACGCAAAGTCTTTCGCTCCATCTACCATCTTCGCTTATCAACAAAGGGTATCATCAATATTATGTACTTGAATCTGTATCTCGCCCATATCTCGTCCACTCTTCCAGCTGAGCCGACCAGCCCAGACCCGCAGCCCTCCTCATCAAATATCAAACCACCTTTTCTCATAACCATCCTATCCCATACCATCCCGCTCATTAAAACCCATCATAGCCTCCTCCATTAGCAGCATATTTTCCCATTTCCCATTAGCCTTCTTCTTCCTCAGCATCATCACCCCCCCAGCACCAGGTCCCTCGTGGACTGAACCTCACGCTGCTCCAAACGCTTCCCATGAACCCCCAACTCTTTATTGTTCAAAGCCTTCCAAACCCTCTAGGCCCTTAGTCGCTCCGTCGTCGTGACCTCATCCCACCCATGCGGCCCCGGCGCTTCAAACACACCCCTCTTGCTGAGGGTCAGCCCAAGGCCCTTGTGTACCTCCACCTGGAAGGGGGCAAACGGTCTGGCCTCGCCGTCAATGCTGATTACGCCGTTCGGGTCCTGGTATCGGGGGGTCAGGCGGAAGGCGGACACTTTGCGGTAGGAAACCAAGGGGTTGTCGAAGAAGTGGCCCGATTCGACCCCGAGTTGGAGGTTGATGTTCTTCCAGAGAGAGATGTCGCCGTCGGTGGTGATCAGGTCTAGCAAACCGTCGTTGGCGAGGGCGGCGGAGAAGAAGTTGGCGTCTGGGGCCATGTAGGCCATCTGTGGGTGGGGCTTGTTAACATAACCGGAAGAGAGAGAACAAGGTCTTGGGAGAGAGGGAGACGTACATTACCGCAATAAAAACTGCCCAACTTTTCATGAGGAACCACCTCCCAATCCTCCGGCAACTTATCATTCACCGTCCCGTACTTCAAACCCGGCATCCCCTCTCCCCCTCCCTCCCCTTCTCCTTCCCCATCATTATTACCATTACCGTCCCCACTAGCCTCCCCATTCCCAACCTCACTCTCCGCCCCCTTCACCCCCCTAGCATAATGCCCCCTAATCTCCTCTTTCCCGCCCACCTCCACCTTCATCGCCACATCACACGGATACATCTTCTTCCTGATCGCCAGCGTCAGAAACCCGTACGTAAACCTCGCCGCCCCCATCCACCTCAGATGCTCTGTAGTAATATCCAAATCGGCAATCAGGCCGTACGCCTGGCTCAAAAAGCTCGTCAGGCGCTCTCCGTCTTGCAGCGTGACGCTGCATAGATCCAGCTTCGTCGGCACGCCCTTGACGATGGCTAGCGCCGCTAGCGAGGGGCGGTGCGTGCCGTAGAGGTTGCATGACATGGCGTTGCCGGAGCCGCAGGGGATGTGGCAGACTGCTACTTTGGAAAGCGCCCTTGTAGCGTCGGGACGCTTGGAGAGGCCGTTGAAGACTTCGTGCGGTAGGCCGTCGCCGGAGCAGGGGACTGCGATGTCGTACCCCGAAATATCCAGGTCCTGAGCGAGGGTGACGGCTTCGCCTGAGTAGGTGGTGCGGACGACGGTTAAAGGCATGCGCGCCGCTTCGAAGATGGGGCGGACTTTCTTTTCGAAAATCTTATCGGCGCCGCCGGGGCCGGCTTGGGGGTTGACCAGGACCCAGGCGCGCTTGCGGCGCTGGATGGGGGAAGGGTAGGCGAGGTCGAGGACGCGGGCGACGAAGGCGTCTAAGGTGGCGGCGGAGGGTGGAGGGATGGAGGGTGGTGAGAGAAGCGGCTCGCGCTCATGGGAGGTAGCTGAGGGGAGAGGGAACTCGAGTTGGCGGACGATGAGTTGGTGTTTTTTTGGAGAGGTCTCTTCGGCGAAGTCGATGCGGAGGTAGTTGCGGTCGGGGGTGATGTAGGCCCAGAGAATGTTGTAGAACGGGACAGATCCCGGAGGGAGACGGCGCGAAGGGGTGACTGCGGAGGTGGGGAGGAACCGTGTTAGTATACCATCGAGAGGAATGTAGTTGCTTGAAGTTGGGCCGTGTCTTCCACATGGGGCGTTTGTGTGACTGTAATAAGGAATCTTTGTGTAAGAGGGACTTGATGCTTGTTATATACCTGAACAGCACGAACGCGATTTCTTGGTGGCAGCGGCATGTTCTATACATGCGTTGCGGTTAGTCTAAGGACGCACGTAGATCTTATGAGGAAGAAGAGATGTCCGGTCCAAAGAAAATGTACATATAGGAGGGATGAGGTGTGTGATGTATACGGAGGCTTGACCTACCATGAATAACCAGTTCATCCTTCTCGCAAGTGAGTGTGACCTCGGGCAGTTCGAGAATATCGACATTCTTTCCGGAAGCAGAAGTAGTGGCTTGCGATGTCACGGCCTGGATCGAGTGCTCTTGTGCGCTCGCCTTCGCAATGGCTGCCGCATGTTCGTCTTGTAGTTGTCGAACGTCTCCCATATTTTCTTGTGTGTTGCGGTCCTCTCTCAAGTTTCTTTGGTGTATATAGTTCCGTTTGTATCACGGTGTCGGTCAGGCAAGAACCTCAATGGATCCCGTGCCGAGGTATGCGCGGAGGAGTGTACAAGTGGAATGGATGGATGCGGGTGCCTTTTTAAAGCTTAACGGCAAAACGCGGATCCCGGCAACGGAGCTGATGATGATGGGCTACAAAGAAGCCAAGCGAAACCCCCAGACCAAAACACTGAAGATGTTGAAGAGTGAAAGTAGAGATCGGATGAATGACAGACTTGTTCCTGACTCGGGTCGCACTCTCGGACTCTTGCGAAAGCACCGTTGACAGTCTCACTCAAAAACAGTGAGTGCTTGGCGTGCTTGGCTTGCTGTCTTGGATCATGGATGGCACTTGTTGAGACAGGGGCAGGGGCACAAAAGTTTCTGTCAGGGGTCAACTGCGGACCCCGTCATCGCTGGCTGCTGCTGAGTGCTGGCTGCCGTGCTGGCTGCTGCACCTAAAAATCGTGCATCCATCAACTGCAGCATAGACTGGACGAACTCGCTCCCTCCCGCACCGCGGTTGGGCCTATCCGGGCAAATGCCCGAGACCCGGCACTGCCAAACCGCTAAGCGACAGCACACCCGGCACCAGATACGCCGGATATCTCGGAGATTAAACCGTGCCTACTACACATCAGATACGTAGCCCATCACAGCTATGTATTGAGAGAGAACACCGCTGAACAGATAATGCGGTTTGTGTATGTATCTGCACAAAGAAGAAGTTGAAAACTCCGGCGTCCAAAAGAGTCCATGCTCCCTCGCCTCGCCCCGTCTACATACCTTCCTATAGGCATCCAAGTATGCAAATCAACCTAACTTTTGGAATACCTTTCTTTGCCCTGGCCGGATAACCCTCCTGCTAGTGAAAATCCGATCCTTTTAGTCAACTCGGGCAGTCCCCGCTAGCTGTATCAGCCACTCATACCCATCTACCTCGGTCCATCTCCCGGCACATATGAAGTAGTGAATAGAGATGCCTCAGAACCTCTGATAACCTAGCTCCATCCCCTAAGCTTCGACTCTGCGATTCGTTGCTATCTGGGCAGGTTGACAGCTGGATTCAAATCTCAAGGTGCGAAAGCGCATCGCTCATGTATTTCGACGGCGTTAATACGGGTTCGGCTGGTGGAACTTCCCGCTTGTTCAGGTCCGACTCTGCCAATATGCCCATAACAGCCCACCAGTCCTGCTTCCTCTAAGAGCTGAACTTGGCCTTGAGCACTTCCTTGACCTTGGCCGACTGAGCATCGTCAAGAGACTCGACCGCCTTCTGAAGCTCAGCGAACTGCTCCTTAACACGAGGGTGCTCAGGGTTGAGCGCCTGAGCAGCGTTCAGGCAGCGCAGCGCAAGAAGGTACTTCTCTGTAGAATTTGTTAGTAAGAAATCAGGTAGGGGGGCTGTACCAAAACTTACTCCTGCGCACGTAAACATCGAATCCAGCAATCTGGCCCTCAATGTTCTTGGGGCTGAACTGCAAAATATTGTTGAGGAACTTCATGGCATCGCCCAAAGGATCCGTCGTGGCAGCGAGCTTGAGGCCGTTCGGGTCGTCGTCTTTCTTCTTAGGTTCCTCGTCCTTCTTGGCCGTCGCCTTGTTGGGATCTTGCTTGGCAGCCTTCTCAGCGGCCTCGCGCTCGGCCTTCTGAGCCTCCTTGCGGGCCTTCTTGGCAGCCTTCTTCTTCTCAGCGGCATCATCTCCGTTGGTGGCCTCGCCAGTGCCGTTGGTGCCATTGGCGGCAGCCTGCTGCTTCTCAAACATATCGAGGTACAGCTTGACAGCGTCAAGAGCAGCGCGGAAGTAGAAGGGGTGCTCGCGGATGCTATCCTCCCAGCGGATCATGTCGACATAGGCACGGATCTGACCCTTGCGAAGGGAGAAGCTGTGGAAGTCGAACTGGTCCTCTTGCCAGATGTCGAAAATGTTGTTGATGGTGGTGAAACGCTTGAGGGCCAAGCCGGTGTTGCCGCGCCGTTGCCAGGCCTCACCGTCCTCAGTCAAGAACCACATGCACTGCATGTCGGTCAAGTCAGCGAGGGGTCCGCCAACGGTCTCAGCCCTGGTGAAAAGACCCATGGTCTCGAGAGCCTTCTCGTTCTCGTTGTTCCGTAGCTGGTACTTGGCGGCCTTGGAGTTGATGTAACGATCCTTGGTATCGAGCGAACGGGCATGGTCCATGGCCTCGGAGGCCTTGGCGGTATCGCCCTGGTGCTTGAATATCCTAGCCTTGGTCATGTGGAAGTCGACGTTCTTGGGATCGAGCTCGATAGCCTGCTCAACATACTCCATGGCCTTGGCAAGGTCGCGGCTGAGGTGGTAGTTGTAATGTTGCGCCAGGAAGTAAAGAGCAGCACCGACACCCTTGGAGCTGTCGCCGTTCGCTTGCTCAGACCCCTTATGCTCCTTCAGATACTCCTCGGCGAGGGCGAGGACGGCCTCCTTCTTGGCAACATCAGAGTAGAGGTGCTTCAGGTTGGCGAACACCGAAGGCACACCCCTGTCCAACATGTTGCTAAGATAGCTCTTGGCAGCAGCCTTGAAGCTATCGCCAGTGAGGAAGTTGAGAGGCAACCTCTTGGCAGCATCCGAGCGAGGGTACTTGGCAGCATACTCGTCATAGATGGCCTTGAGGGCAGCCTCGTCCTTCTCGTCAATCTCCAAAGCCTCGATCAGACCCTTGTAGTATTCGGGGTGCTCGGGGTTCCTGTCCAGCAGTGCCCGCCACGCCTTCGCCGCCTCCTCTTTCCTGTTGAGCTGACCCAAGTAGCGCGCCCGCATCTCCATAACGGCCAACCTATCCAGGCAGTTCTTGCAGTCCGAATCGAGGTGCTCGAGAGCACGCTGGATATCGCCTCGCTCGGCAATAATAGTGTTCTTGTAGAGGAGAGCCTCGGAGTGCTCCTGGTCGGTCTTGAGGGGAACGTTGGTCATGGACTTCTCGTAGGTGGTAAGGATGTTCTCGGCCTGTTCGAGGCTGCCTTCGAGCTGATAGGCGATCGCAAGGGCGGTCCAGTTCTGGCGGAGATGGGGCTTGGCCTTGAGCATGGCAAACCTGCTCTGGACGTAGCCCTGGTAGTCGCGGATCTGGACCTGGAGGACGGCGAGGTCGCGCTGGATCTGTTGGGACTCGGGCTCGAGCTTGAGGGCGAACTTGTAGGCCTTGATGGCCTCGTCAAAGTTCTTGTGTTGGCGGTAGAGGATGCCGTAGACGTGCCAGCAGATGTGGGACTTCATGTCGATGGTGAGAGCCTCCTTGGCGAGGGCAAAGGCTTCCTCGGTCTTGCCCTGGGAGTTCATGATCAGAGCCTTCATGGACATGGTGTCGCCATGCCTCGGGTTCTTCTTGAGAATCTGCTCGGCGGCCTTCAAGCCGCGCTTGTACTGCTTCTCCTCATAGTGGCGGATGACGGTACGAAAGAGGTTGGCCTCTCTCGTGCTCAGGGTTTGCGGCATCGAGGAATGGACTGCGGGGTGGGACGATGAGGGACGGTTGTGTTTCGGAGTCGAAGATGACCGCGGGGTTGGGTTGCGGCGGGGGAACGGCTGTCGCGGAGTGTGTTGTTGTTGAGCTCGGGAGGATGTAGAGGTAAACTCGCGGATTGAGTCGGAGACTGCCACTATGTCAGGTCAGGGATCAGTTCGTGGGGGAGGGGGACGAGGGGCCGGCCGAGAGTGGACTGGTTTTGGTGAAAGTGGGTGTCGCTGTTCGGTGTCGGGGAGTGGAGCGGAGCCTGGTGGGACAACTCTCTTGCTCTGACAGCCAACACAAGAGGAACACAGAATGTTTGCACCGCACAAGTACCGGAACCACCCAAGCTTGGGAAATGTGCATACTTACACTCTACAGCAAAGGAAATACGCGTGACGGCCTTATATGCTTGACAGACGTAACTATTCCAGTCCTTGTCGGCGTCGACGTTGCACTTTCCCCAAACTGCAAGTGGGAGTTTACAGCTGACAATTTGATGAGATAGCGGCAGGCGCATTGAAACAAAAAGATGCTCCCTAGGTACTGATTGGCCAACAGTCGAAGCTCACCTCCCTATAAGTGGGGTCAACCCTTTATGTAGCTAAACTCCGGCTCGGCCCTCTCGGTAACGACACCGAAGCCACGGAAGCCTCCCGCCAGGCCCCGCGACAACTCCTCCCGAGACAATGAGGCATTCTTACAAGCATGAGTGTAGATGGTTTCGCTTTTTTCTTCCCATATCTCTACAATTACAATCACAAATACACATCCCAATACGCCATACCCAATGCCCAATGCTATACAAACACTTCACTTACAGTCCTGCCTTCATATCCCAACCTCCCCACCATCATCATCATCATCACGCCAACGGCAAATGCTTATCCCTCCTCCACTCCCCCAACGCCTGCTCCCACGTCCTCCCATCACTCCCACACCTCTCCCCCACAATCCCCCACGTCCTCGTCCTCACAATATTCTCCACGCCCTGCTCCATCCTAATCACGCTCGCCAACTGCTCCGTCCTTGGCTCCCTGGGGAAAAACCTGGCCGAGTAGGGGTCTAGCCGTTCATTCACCACCCTCTCCCGGTCCTTCTGCTTCTCGGCCTCCCGGATCGCCGCCTCCGGGTCGTCCGGATCCGGCGACGTGGCCACCAGCGCGCAGTAGCTGAGCACCTGCGACCGCGCTTGCCACGAGGGGAACAACACTTGGTCTTTGAATTCTTGGCACGCCGAGGGGTCGATTTGCCGGGATAAGGGCCGCGGAGCTCGTTGGGTGGTGGAGGAGGGGTCGAAGCCCGCGCGGGAGGGAGTGACGAGGGCGTTGAGGTTTTGGGTTATGGTGTCGTCGATGGCGGAGCGGGAGACTCGTAGGAAGTCTGTGTGTGTGGATTTTGGGTTAGTGAATGAAATGTAAATGTAATGTTTGTAAGGATATCTTACCTCGTAGGGTTGCTGTCGAGAAGCAGAACTGGGGAGTGAGCGCCGGCGCGGACGGCGTGCTTGTTGGCTGGACCATGGTGTTCTTGGGCTTGGGCTTTTCGGCTGGAGGCGCTGCAGTCTGGCCGGTCGTTGCAGCAGCTTCCCCCTTTTGCGCTGTCCAAAGAAGGTTCGCCACTTTGTCGCTTTTTGCTGAATGTGTTTACTGAGGGTATCACGAAGGTTTTGCCCTTTGAAGTCGAAATGCGCTGATAATCGTTGATATGTTAATAGGGTATGGTACGTTTAACGATCTGTCAAAAAGTCCCAATGACGATGGAAGCAACTGGTGACGATCATGGAAGCGGCTGGGTGGGGAGCTGCTGTGGAGTAAGCTGGGGTAGCTTTTGGAGCCGGTGCCAACCAGCTGCCAGCTGTCCGCCAAGCCGAGTTATTTTGTTATATACACACCATGCCGTCATCATAGTGATATCATCTCACCTCTCTTCGGCGTCGTCCATCAATGATGATCCCACGGCTGAAGAGTCCCAAATCTCCTGATGAGATTGGTTATGCACCACTCTGAATCTCCCCTTTCTTCCATTCGACCCTCTTTCCATTAGCTCATGATCACATTTCTCTCAAATACCATCACCATCCCCAACTTCATCAAGTACCTCTCTCTACCTATCCTATCTACTATCACAACCCTCATCGGAATCCCAAAAACGCCAGATCCTGCATGTCAACCTCAAAGGCTCAGAAAGAAAGAAAGAAAGAAAGAAAGAAAGAAAGAAAGAAAGAAAGAAAGAAAGAAAGAAAGAAAAAAAAAAAAAATTCCCCTTCCGATCCCACTCCCAGATCCGAAACCGACGCCGTTTAACGAACACCGATCTTGCGTCTTGGTTTATTCCGATATGTATCTCCCAGATTTTGCGTTATCGACCTCTTCTGAGGGTCCGTCCGGTCCCCTTTCGTTCAAGCTTCCAATCCAGGGCGGGCGGGCGCCGTTCCCTCAAGGGCATCAAGGGGACGGACGCCATTCAGCCATGCAGCCATCTCTCCCCCAAAAGCAAAAGACCCTTCCTTCTCCCCGACAGCCTCTGACTGAACCCCTTTCTTTTACCGGGCATTGAACGGAAACATGAAATTGGAAATTACCTGCAGAAAATATCAAGTGATGTTTACATACTAGCCCATTAGTCTTATGGGTCTCAGCCAGCCATCTTTTTGTGTCTCTGGTGCACCTTTGGTGTCATTCAGCAAGCGCCCCACGAACGCCTCAATTGGCCCCGATTGGGAAAATCCCGTAAGAGATATTGGCGACGATGTGATTGTTTCCCCGATGATGCTGTTAGTCTAACAAAAAAGAGGCGCTGCCTCTCGTCCGACGCTCGGTGAAAAGCCACCAATTTCCCTTCGTTTCTTTAGTTCGAGAGACAGACCACCATGTTGTGCTTGCTTGCTGTTGAAGAGACAGTTGAACTAGTAGTTCAACACTAGTGCTGAGTACCGAACATTTGTAGGATTGGTACCTGACTAGTACACGAGGTAAACCAGGTCTTGCCAGGCAACCTTCTTTTTGTGGTCCCACTAGCGTGGTTGGTCGGTTGGTTTGTTTTTCTTCCTTGGTCAGACTCCTTGTCTGGTTGCTCGGCGAAGGTAGGTGTGGATTGTTTAAAAGCTACACAATTGTACGACATGTCGTCGATCTGCACATCTCCTTCCCCTTTTCGTTTTTTGCTTCATTCATTTTACCTTGTTTACCCTTCGTACGTAATTTTGTCCAATTCATATGTGTTAATGTCTATGTCCGAAGTCAACAACAGAAGCCATGTTTCATCACGTCAGACCTTCAAGGATAGAGCTAGACGATGGCCTCAGTCTCGACAGCGGTCTGGGCATGGCGTCTCAGCCATCCTCGCCCATGACCCCAAAGCACCTCGCATCTTTTGAGTATATGACGAGGAGCCTGTCGCCGTAAGTCGAAACCTTACCCTTTGGTCCTTGATGATTTTACTAAACAGCTGGTTAGCACAAACCCATTCAGCACAAACCCGTTCAGCGATGATGCTGCTGCCGATCTAGACGATCTCTTCCCTGGCGAGGGAAGCCAACCATCACCAGTACCAGAACCGAGCACCCCATTGAGGGGACTCACTCACCCATCCACACCAAAGACTCAACCACAACCATACACCAGCCCCCTCCTCACCGTAGACCGCCGGGTAACCAGGACCCTATCACTCGAACTCGGTCCAGTACCAAAAAAGCGTCGCCAAAGCACCACCCAACTCGCCGAGCAGCTTCACCACGCCATTGATAAGAACGATACCGGCGCAATCCTCAAGCTCATCAAAGAGGGCCGCATCGACCCCAACATCCAACGACGGGGGTCAAGCCTACCACCCCTTCATGAGGCCCTCGCCGCTCGTTCCATCGATGCCGCCAACTTCCTCGCCCTCTCAGGCGCAGACCTAGAAGCAACCAACAGGACGAAAGAGACAGCCATCATCACCGCCACCAAGAACGGATTCCTCAGTGCATCCATCACCTTACTATGCGAACTCGGCGCCAAGGTAGATGCTGTTGACATATTCGGCCGATCAGCGCTTCACTACGCAGCAAGCAGCCACGGCTCGGCTTCGTCTCCCCCATCCTCTTCGTCCGGGAAGTCCAGCGAGGATGACAAGGTAGAAACGGTCAAGATCCTCTGCTCCCACGGCGCCAACCCAAACCTACCAGACGAAACAGGCCACATGCCTCTCCACCAAGCGGTCCACAACATCCACCTAGCCGCAGCCAGGCAACTCCTTGACTGCGGTGCCGACATCAACGCCGCGACCAAGAGTGGAAGAACCCCTCTTTACTTGGCCATCGCCAAGCGCAGCTCCGACATTGTCTCCCTCCTCTGCGAGCGCGGTGCCGTCATCAACCGCTGCATTGGCGACTCCACACCCTTGCTGGCCGCCATCACGGCAGGTTGCACCGACATTGCTCGGGTGTTGATACAGGCAGGTGCTGCCGACCCTAACCTGTCTGGAGGGAAGGGGAACTTTCCCTTGCTTATGGCTTCGGCACTGGGGAATGAGGAGTTAGTTGAAATGCTACTGGCTCATGGTGCTGACGTTCATGTGGCGAGCAGCTCGACCGGGATGACGCCGTTGCATGTGGCATGTCAAGGTGGACATGAGGGGATAGTGGGCATGTTGATCAGGGCCAGGATGCCAGTGGATGGTGTAAATAACGACGGACTGACGCCTCTCGCGCTGGCGGTGGAGGGTGTCCATGATGAGATTGTGCAGATGATGTGTGTGCATGGCCGTGCGGATGCGAATCACACTTATGATGGGAAGTCACTGCTCTGGAGAGCTTTGGACCGACTGACTGCCGCTACCAGCCTCGCCTCCAGGACTACAAGCAGCCCAGGGACGTCGACAGCGGTAGCCCATGCCAAGTACGTGACGGTGACTGCGATTGAGAGGATCATTCATCTCCTGATAGCGTCCAGTGCCGATGTCACTGCTCCGCAGGGTGAGCTCGGGATCAGTCCGCTGCATCAGGCTTGCCGACTAGGGTTGGACTCTATCGTTGAGATGATGCTCTCACCACCACAGGGTGCCCACGTATCCGCTCCGTTCCACAGCGAGAAGCATGGCAACGGTGGTTTCATCGAAACACGGCTGTGGTCAGGCCACACTCCCCTCTTCTTCGCCGTAGAAGGTGGTCACTTGACGACAACCAAGCTCCTAATCGAGAAATGCCATGCGGATATCAACGCCCGAACAGCAGTTGACGTAACCCTGCTATGGGCGGCTATCGGACACACACATATACTACGCTACCTCTTAACCCTGAAGCCTTTTCAAGGACAAGGGGTTAACAGAACGGGAAGTGTCCGCAAGCGGCTAAGGCTGATGAGCTTTGGGCGCAGTAGCGAAGATGGGACATTGGGAGGAGGAGGGTTTGACGTGAACCATAGAGATCATGGAGGAGCAACGGTCCTTCATGCTGCCGCTGCGGCGGGTCAGATGGAAGATGTGAGGATACTGCTAAGGAAAGGGGCAAAGCAGTTTGCTGCTCATGAGGTGTATGATGATTTGGCAGGCAGGAAGGGAGGTACGTACCGACAAGGAACACCGGCTGGGATTGCCAGACAGAAAGGACATGATAGGATTGCGGAGATCATAGAAGGCTGGCGGTAAAAAAGGGTTTCTTGGTGACTTGGGGGCGCGGTCAGCAAGCGCATTTGGTTCAGCGCACATAGTCAAAGCACCAGTTTGAATATGGTATTCCCCGCTTCCCTCTCTTTCAGATCATCGGTAGTGACTAACGGCAAAGCTTTGAGCCTGACAGTGTAGATGCCTCTGTGATGCGGTGGTTTCCGTGTAGCTTGCTCACACATCATTTGCGAGTGTGGTAGGGACGAAAAGTGATATGCAGCTCATCGATATTGCATCTCTTCGATATTTGAAGAGCGAACCCTGGGGAATATTGGCCAATAAAGCACTCACAGAGTAAACGACACTGTCTGGCCTGTATACCTTGTCTCATCATGGGAACATGTCGCATCTTTCCCAAACCATATGGATACGGACGCGACTCCGTACATCGTCTAGCACTCGCCTAAGGGACAACGGGTGTTCCCGTCGACATTCGTCTTATCCATGGGTGCTGGCTTCTGGAAGCTCCGGGTGGAAGAATACGAACTGGCAGCCCGGGCCGCGATGCACGGCCAAAGCACGCAGGAGCACGTAGGAGCACGCAGGGAACCATCTGTGTCGCTTTGGTGAACACCGGTATTAGAGAGACATATTGACCAGCGCCACGGTACCGGTAAATAGTTGAAGAAAGTGAAACAGATATTGGATGTGTCTTTGTTGACAGGGCAATCCTTGGCCGCCGCGACCACACCACCAAGCCATCGGGTCTTGGTTAAGCAGTGCCGGGAGAAGCAGATATGTCGTCCGTTACATTTGGGTAAAAACAAGCGAAAACCATGAGCTCAAATATGGCTGTATATAGCGAAGGGGGGCTACACGGACGGGATGAGTAGCCGCTAGGCGCCAGGTAACCGCGGTAAGCACGTCCGCTTCAGACGGGCCGCACAGCCGAATCGAGCACACGAAACATGATGCATAGAGGTATCTTCCGTGCCCGGCTCTCTACCAACTTCACCGGCCCTACGGTAGATTGACCCACAAAACACCCAGTTAGCGTCTCGATAACAGACGTTCCGAACTGCCTCGTAGAGCTCAGCTCCGCGGATCCATAGATGACGGATGGAAAAGCCAGGACAGAGAAATGGGGGTTTGTGTTTTGAATCAACAAGCACAACTCCTCGATCAGATCATGTCCCCCGGTATGCAAAGACACAGAAAACGGGCCAAAGCCGTGCACACACCTTGATGGGCACTATTCTAATCGCAGGGTTCGTTTGGCTAACGGCATCCAGAGAGGCACAAGAGAGGCATCGAAAAGGCTATATGCCACGTTGAGTTCAGCCGAAACCCAGCAATTTGGCCGAAGACATGTCCGTGGCCTCTTTGATCACGGGAAGTATGCAATACAGATCAGGGGATAGATAAGGGGAAACGATGCCTGTGTCCAAGGTACGGTTACTCAGAATATCGACAGAAGCGTCGAAGGTCTGAAGCAGTCGTTCGCCAGGAGCTGTGTGACGGACCGGTTGAGATGCTGAAATGTAACCGCTTGGGGCAGCTTTCTCGGTCTCGAGGAAGGGAGGGGAGGAGAGAGAAGACACATGGTAACTTGCTTGTATCGTCACTATCGTGTCCTGAGGGAGAAAGAGGTGTGAAGGCATGGAAAACTATTGGCGGTCCTGGATGCAACCACCACTGCCTCCATACTCGATCGCTAGGCGAGAACCACGACGTCCTGAAGACAGCCAGAAGGCCGGATAATCTTGCTCGACGTGGGGCGTAGCCGCTGGCGTTTCCAAGATCGACGTCTTGATGTTGACACCCATTGCTATTGTACACTAGCTCTTGTCATCCTGGACGGGT
The DNA here is from genome assembly GCA_009805225.1 of Neurospora sp. LNF1-1. NCBI lineage: Eukaryota > Fungi > Ascomycota > Sordariomycetes > Sordariales > Sordariaceae > Neurospora > Neurospora sp. LNF1-1. Next base: position 116,490 of record RAOM01000030.1, on the reverse strand, counting down.
TCAAGACAGCAAGCATGAGGATAGACACTGCAGAACTCTTCGTTCCGTGTGGTCCGACCTGCGCATTTGGGGTTGGACTTTGGGCCAGTGGAACTCCACGATGGTTGGGTTGGAGCAGCTTGCTTGTGAAATTCGGAGTTGCAATCTGTTTACGAGAGAGAAAGCATGTGATCCGTGTCTTGTCTCTTGACTGAGAAAAGTATGGTTGACTCGGAGTTTAACTACCTTCCAGGTTAGTTTCCATCGAGCCGAAACAAAACGAGGGCCGCAAGAAAGCTGTGAGATGATGAAGAGATCATGGTGAAGAAGGCCTGACCTTGAAGATCGTACCGCGATACAATCTTTTTGCAGCTTTGGTCGCGAGCCCCCGGCAAGGCAGGTGTACCTTGCTTGGGCGGAGTACGGGAGCAGTAAGGTACCGGTACGGTCTCCGCTTGCAGTGCACCTGCACCTGGCAGAAACTGACCGAGGCTGATTCTGGAAGCTGCACGACGTGGTGCCTCATCTAGGACAAAGGAAACATGGATCCAATAAGGGCTGCATCACGGATGCCGTCGGCGTGCAGAGAAGAGGTGCGATGAGACGATGAGGGCTTTGCCGCGTTGCATGGCGCTTAGACACACGACTGGACCGCACACACGAGAAAGAGGGTTGTACTCGACAAAGTGATCGTCGTTTGAAGGCAACAGGGGGACTGTAATTCCTGTAATTGTTGCTCCGATGAGCCGTTGAAGAGAAGGGAAATCGGAGGGATCAAGGGAGAAAGACTGTGGAACTGAAGTGGAAGGTCGTGACTAGTGTGCCCCTGGTGCCCTAGAATTAGGTAGGTACCTCGATGGCTCCTTCCTTCCGCATCGTACGCCGGGATCAAGATCAGAACAGCACCTGCCTTTTGAGTCTCCCAAGTGGTCCGTCTCTTGGCCGCCGTGGTCGGACGGGAGCCATGGAAACTAACAGACCATCCGTCATCATGTCTCGATCTTGACGGGAGTGATCAAGATCACATCACTGTGCAGCAGTAGCAACAGCCGGCCCGTTTTTAACTCAAAAAGCACTCACTCAGCACGGACAGGCGGCCGGACAATCATCTCGGCCCCAGCCCCGGCCCGTCAAGCTGCGAGTGACGGGACTGACCGTTACCCAAGAACTACCAAATCTTCATGATCCGGGCTAGTTTCTCCATCAAATCTTGCAGAGTCAGTCAGTCCCTATCTGGCAATGATTTGACGATAATAATCCCGGGGACTCGCTATACGGACGATCATGGAGGGATCTTGGAGGGATCATGAGGGCACTTGGACAGAAGGGGGACGCTTTGGAGGATGGGATGGACGCTGGGAGAGCTCTAGGAGAGCATGGTAGCACAGGCGAGCGAAGATTCGACAGAGGTTCCTGGCGAGTTCTGGCGAGGTTCCTGGCTGGGCGCTCGCTAATCGGAAAGCCTCATGGAGATTGATGACGGTCTCGCTCGAGTGGATCTGAGACTCCGAGCATCACACTCACACACAGACCGTCCCTCCAAACCGTATTGTGTCGATCCGTGGATAGCAGTCAAGTGGCTCTCTCAGGGGGGGAAAACAGTTGGAACGGTTCCGCGGCCTTCTGCCAACTGATCCGGGAGTGTCTGTGAAATTGATAAGTGCCATAAATACCCGTGAAATTACTCTTCTCCTATTTCCCTTCATCTGGTGTCAATTGACGTGTGGATTTGCCAAAGACTGCGCCTCCTTTTGACGGGACGAGCTTCCCCGAGTTCCCTTGCCCGTGCGCCCTTTTGGCTATCCAAACCACGCTGACTAACCCAGTCTAACTCGGTCTGTCACTTCAACTCGCTCAGATGGGGCAGGCGTTGCGTGCATCGTACCTGACACACCTCACCGTTCCTGAGTCCCTGTTTTTGGCGGACAAGGAGGAGGACCCACGGACCCACTAGTCCACTCGGCTTAAATTCCCACTCGCTTGTGCCCGTGGTTGGCTCCAAAAGAAGATGCAAAGCACAGAAGGTACAGTTTGTGCCAGGAGAGAAGGAGACGGGAGACGGAACAAAGAATGGAATATTAGAAGTGAAAAACAAAAAAAGATTTTCACTCGTTGTTTATGTTGATCTTTGCCGGCCTACACTGGATGGAGTAAAGACTTGCGAAGAGAGTCAAGGAACTTGCCGCGTGTCTTGCACTCCCATCTTCTCTCCGCATCACAAGTCCCGCCCGTTCAATTCGCGTCTCTCTCCCGCCTCGACGACGAGGATCATGGAAGAAGATCCACATTGTTCTCTCCAAAGGCTCGTCGACCCTGGACAGGGGCTACATAAGTAGCGTCGTACTGTACACCCTCCTTCCTTCTCCGCCAAAACGACGAGGTTTTGGACGCCCCCTTGGCAGCCCGGTTAATCGAATACCAAGAACAACCTCGTGGGAATCCCCGGTCGAACCTCGTTGGAGATATCGGAAGAAACGGGGTAAAAAAGATTGCGTTAAGCTTCTTTGGCACATTGTGTCTCCATCCTCAGGTCCCATCTGCACCTAAAATCCAAACTGGGGCCTGCCAACGGTCTGGATTCCTATTTTAGCGGAGCCAGGATCGTGCGCAAGGGAATGGTGACCCCTCTCTCCAAAGAGCCCACACCAACCCACCACCCCCCGTATAGTGTAGGTAAGCCTCGTTAGGAGCATCTGCCATTGACACCTCATTGACCTTCCCCCCTGACGAACCTCCAGGAACAAGGGGACCTACATTGTCTTTCCACCACTTGTCTCTCACTTTCAGACCAGCATATTATCCACTAGCCCCAGGGGTCAGGGGGAACAAGCCAAGCAATTCCGTCTCTTTTGTCCACTACAGTTCAGAGAGCAGGAGAACGTGAAGGAGAGAGACGAGGAAAAGGGACAGAGAAGGGGGGGGGGAAAAAAGACACACACCCACACCTACACACAGTACGTACATACATACACATACATAGAATCTGGGACATGCAGCTTCTGCTTGGATGCTTGGGCGCTGCAGCAGTCTGTCTGGCTGTCGTCGTATCGGCTGCATTCGCTGAGAAGCGCGCATTGCATGTTTCCACAGATTCGGCCCATTCCCAAGATAACCTTGGATGACTCGAGGAAGAGCACCCCCATTCACCAATCCATTGAACACTCATTGACCATTCACTTTCGACCACAACAGTAGCCCTTTTTGTTGGACGGCAAGGTACCATACCACCTTACTTACCACCTTACACCACCTCCTACACCCTACACCCTACATCCTACACCATACACCCTACACAAACTACACCTCGTACCTACATACATACCTACATACATACCACACTACGCCTACCTACCTGGTAGAAAATAGGCTCGTCAAGTAGGTAGACTACCAATCCGCAATCCGCTCAGGAAACCCGGGCCAGGAGAGCCAGGGCCGCGTCTGCCCCTAGCCCTCCTAGCTCTCCCTCCCACTCCGTCCCCCGGTCGCTTGTTCTCCTGGCCCTTGCTAGGAATCGGTCTCCATTAAAATTCTAATTAAATTCCCAGTATGGCTCAACGGAGAACTGTAGAGGCGATCCAGTCTCGACCGTCCACCCCCCAGCCTCAAGACTCCAGTCTGAGCGAGCCGCACCCCGACCAGTCGGCCCAGGACGAAGGGAAGCACCGACATCATCTACAACAAAAGCTCCGATCGCCTGCACCCCAACCTGATCAAGACAAACCACAACCACTTCCACCTTCAGCGTCACCAGCACCGGCACTACTAGTACCACAACCCTCCTCCGCCGGATCAGCACAGGCACAGACATTGTCATCCACTCCAGGGACAGCCACAACAGCTACATCAACAGCAACAACAACAACAACAACAACAACAACAACAACAACAACAACAACAACAACATCTACTCCGGATCTACAGCAACCAAGCAAAGACGCGAGCTCGGCTACCACTTGCACGCCTCCGGTAGAGATAGTCGAAACAGGGGCTGGACAGAGCATCACCACCAGCACTCACCAAGATCCCCGCGCACCCTCAGAAACCGCTCCTCCTTTGGCCGATACGGTCTCCGGGCAGCAGCAGCAGTATAACCAGCAACAGATCGGAGCACCGCACAACGGCAGTGCACCCCGTGTTCTAGTGCCCACGCCCATGTCCCATCCGCAACAACCACCTAGCCCACCTACTCCTCGCCAGGCACCGACCATGAACTATCCCGCCCCGTCTCCGTATCCGCCTGCGGGCATGCCCCCGGGTGCGCAGTACGCCTACGGAGCGCAAGCGGTTGCCCATGTTGACCCCTACCGAACGAACCAGACGGCGCTCCCGAGCATGCGGACGTTCGACCATGTGCAGCAACAACACCCTCAACACCAGATGCCCCTACCGAACCACATGACGGTCTCGATGGCCCCAAATCAGATGAGCTACTACGCGCCGATGCACCCAGCATATCAGATGCATCCGGGACAGAGCGTGGTACACTATGCCTTGACAGGCCTCACGCCGGATCCGCGCATCGCTCTGAGCGGAGGAAGGCACAAGAAGGTACCTACCTATACCCTGCACTGCTATAGCCCGCCGCAATATAGCCCTAACATGCCACCCTCCCCTCTTCCCTCTCCCCTCATCCTCCTCTTCCTGGGACCCATGCTCGCTCGCGCAACACACTAGAGTGCTGACCGATGTTGTTTGTTGCGTTGCTGACAGGAGATCAAGCGCCGAACCAAGACGGGGTGCCTAACGTGCCGCAAGCGCAGGATAAAGGTGCGTCACTTTCTCTTTGGGATCCATTTCCTGATTTGCCTTTTTCGTATTCTGTCCATCTTGGGTTCCTTTTCGGACCTACTGCAACGAGGCGGGGGATGGGGTAGGATGGGGGTTCGGGCCGGACGTTGTCGAGCCAGGGAAGCGACGCGCGGAGGGAGTGGGTCGTCATGTTGCAATTGGGGCATTCGGTTGAAGAAGCGCCATGGTTCGATGTGACGATAACGGGTGTGTGCAAAAGGCGCGCTCGCTCGCTCGCTCGCTTGTGGTCTCGATCGTTGGGGGTTGTTGCAAGTGCAACTGGGGGAGCAGTTGGGTTGTGGTTGTGTTGGTTGGGTTTGACCGACGGCTTGCTCGCTTGACTCGGGTGTCGGGTCTGCACTGAAGCGAGCAAGCCCACGGCAGTGTTCACAGTGACGGCTGCCAACCCGCCATTTGCCTGCCCGCCTGTCACTGCCCGCTTGCCCTCGCCTACCTCGCTTGCCTGCCACAGCACGCGCAAGCGACGGGAAGCAACCGCAACTTCACATGTTTCGGTCGGCGCCGACACAAAAGCCTGCCGGTTGTTAGGCCCACCCTGAGCTCCAGCTTTCTGCCATCCACTACAAAAGCACCTAGAACCTCATCCCTGCAACACTCTTGAGCTCCATCATCTACAAGTTGCAAAGCCGCAACAAACCATCATCTTGCCATCATTTTGCTCACCAGCATCAAAGTACTCGACATCGTCTAACTCGGATTTTTCTCTAGTGCGACGAAGCCCATCCCACCTGCAACAATTGCAAAAAATCGAAGCGTGACTGTTTGGGATACGACCCCATCTTCAAGCAGCAACAGCAGCAACAACAGCAACAACACCAGCAGAATCTTACTGCCCAGTCGACTCCCAAGTCTCAACACTCTGCTCCCGCTTCTCTCACGTCTACTCCGACTGTTCCATCTTCCAGCGTCCCTCCAAGCCCATACCAGTCACAGGCTCAACCTTACCAGCAGCAGTCTCCGCCGCCTCATCACTATCACCACCAGTCACAGCAACACTACCAACACCAACCACACCCTACCTCGTACCCCCCATCTCATTCCTCCAACACACCCTACGAGTCTCCAGTGTCGTGCACTTCCACGGGGTTCGATTACGGAAGTGCCATTGACCCGGCTCTCTCAGGCACCGACACGCCAAGCGCTTCAGGAACGCCTACACCAAACTCGCAGCTGGCCAGGCCCGACGACAGGAATTTTGGGACTGTGGGCCATTTCCAAGGCGGAACTCCTGCTGGCTCCCCTTTGTCGGCGTCGTTTGCGCAGCAGAGATAATCGAGTCTCGCGGTGTCGAGGGATCCGGTTCAGAGCTGTACGACTATTTTACCCAACATGACTGGCTTACCCACCAACAAGAAAACGGTGGATGATCTTATTGCGCTGGGGGGCGCAGAACCTCCTATTATGAACTCTCCGCCATCACAGGCCGTCATCCAGGAGATCAAAAAACTGTATGGAGAGATTTACGTTACCGGGCTATCGTATTTCTTTGAGACGCAGTGGTACGATTTGAAATACGACAAGGGCATCCTGGCGCACCATTCCATCCAAGTCCTACTTAATAACCAGCCATTGATGGGTCTTTTTGGTTCCTTTGTCGAACACATCTCCCAGCCCCGGGCGGACCATAAGTACGCTTCTCAGCTGGAGGAGTGTATCGTCTGGGGGTTAGCAAAGCTACCCCTCTGTACTAGAGGTAGAGGTTTGGCTCTCCCCGGAACTTCAATTCCTTCAAACCCAATTCCGTCCCTGGATGATCCATACGAAACGTTAGGCCGTGTGCAAGTGTTCGAGGCGTTCCTGTTAGGCAACAACTCCACGTTGACGCAGAATCCGCTTTGTAATCCTATGGTGCTCGGGGATCTCAGCACCTCACGGCGCAATGAGTTTGAGTTCTGGTGGTACCTGGCTGAGTTGGCCATTAGAAAGCCCAACCGTGACCTCCAGAACCTGCGACGCCTACTGGACGGTCAGGAGAACCGTGATTTCCTGTATAGCCTCGCCGTGCTTCGCGAATATTCGCATCATTGGGATCCTGCCAACATCGAGCAACAGTTGCCGTCGCAGTTGGCCGAGTCGGACCCGCGCTGCAGGCTTGCGGTGGCGGCCAGGTTTATTCGCACCGCCATGGAAGAGGGAACCACGAACGTGGTGAGGCGGTTTGCTCAGCTTGCGTATCGTGCGTACGTTCATCCGGGAGCCAGTTTGCCCGCGAACGCGGCTTGGCGCTGCGAACAGGAAAGCGATTAGGTGATTGCAAGTCGGGAAATGGATGGCATGGTCATATTGGCTTTGGGGGTCTCTTTCGTTGGTGATAGAGTCAGGCTAACCACTCTCGTTGGGGGTTGATGCCATGTAAGATAGATAGCCCGCCCGAGCGTTTCTCTCTTCATCTTTAGGTGGTCTCTCTGTCTTTTTGTTTCTTTCATGTCTATACTTGCATCGGATAGATGGCGTTCTTAAAGGGTTTTTTTTTTTCGACATTTTTTTCTGTTCACTCGGGAGGCTTCGCCATGGATTCCTCATTCGAAAAATTGGGATGCTTTTTGTCTTTTTCCCCCAACCGTTTGTATCAAGTGGCATTCTTTTCTTTCTTACAGCATTATGAGAGCGACTAAAATTGGGGCGCGGCTTATAGAAAATTCAACACCACTTAGTTTTACTTACTGATACACAGTAGTCTGAAGTTTGTTTTTCCTGTCCTGCTCTTTACTTAAACTGACTTGGACGTGAAATGTTGTCCTGGATGATCAACTCTGGCTTATATACGTAGAGGCTAACCAAGTCCAGCTCTATCCTGACTTACATCCCTACACATACCAATTCCTCATTGCATATCCCTCTGCTCCGGCACAATACTCCTCAACTTCCCTTCCTCAATCGCCATCCGCACATTACTAATCGCCCACTCCTCCATCTTGGTCTCCGTCTCGACCGTCCACGTCCCCATGTGCGGCACCAGCATGACATTCGGGTTCGCCAGCAAACCCGGGTGAATCTCCGGCTCGTTCTCGTACACGTCCAAGCCAACCGAGTGCACCTGTCCAGACTCCAACGCTTCCACCAGCGCCGCCTCGTCCATCACCGCTCCTCGAGCGGTATTGATGATGACTATCCCCCGCTTCATCATGGCGAATTCTTTGGTGGAGATGATATGTCTTGTTTCGGCCTGTTTGTTTTGTTTGTTTTTCGTCAGCCACTTTCCTTTCCTTTCCTTTCTTATCCCATCACTCTCCTCCTCCTCCTCCATTCCGTCCTCCATTCCGTCCACCACCTCGTCCACCGACCTCGTTTATCCTCATCAATTAGGGGCAGGCAGGAATGGAAAACTCACATTCAAAGGCAAATTCAAACTCAAAACATCACTCCCCCCCAAAAGTTCCTCCATCGTCTCAACCCACTCCACCTCCACCCCTTGGTTTCTCAACTCCCTCTCCCCCTCCTCATCCCTCCTCCGATTCAAGTACCTCACCCTCATCCCAAACGCCCCCGCCACTTTTCGCGCCAAACACTTGCCAATCCCGCCCATGCCCAAAATCCCCAGTGTCTTCCCCCTGGGATCCCTCCCTAGTCCAGGCATCCTCACCCCCTTTTTTTGAGTCTGCACCTCTTCCTCGGTGCCCCCGCGCCACTCCCCCCTCCGCAGCGCCGTCATCCCCGCATTGAAATTCCGCATAGCCCCCAACAACAAAAAAAGCGCACAATCGGCTGTCGCCTCGTCCACCGCGCCGGGGGTGTTTGATACCCTAATCCCGCGCGCCGTGGCAGCGGGGATGGAAATGGCGTCGTAGCCGGCGCCGACGTGGGTGATAAACCTCAAAGAGCGGGGCAGGGCGGAGAGTAACTGGGAATCGAGGGGGCCGGTGAGGAGCGTGGAGTCGAAGGTCCGGTAGGCTAGGAGGCAGGAGGAGAAGGTGCCGGAGGCGCATTCGTCGAGGAAGGCAGAGCGGGAGGTGGATTGCGGGGTGATGACTTCTGCGATCTCGGTGATGCGGGACCAGGCGTCGTGGGCGCTGGTGCAACGAAGTGTCAGTATGGACTATGGAGTATGGACAAACGGGTGGAGGGAGGTAAGGAAGGAAGGTGGGAGGGTGGGAAAGGGGGATAGGTTAAGGGGATGGGTTAAGGGGATGGGTTAAGGGGATGGGTTAAGGGGAGGGTGATGGGAAGAGTGTTGGGAAGAGTGATGGGCAATGGGGGCTGATGATGAGGTGAGGTGAGATGAGATGAGATGAGATGAGATGTGTGAAGTGTTGTAGCTGGCTGAAGCCTGTGATGAGACTGTGAGGAGATAATTCTTCTTGCTGTTGCTGGTGTTGAGCGCAATATCTCGTTCTCTTGTCACCGTATCGTCTTGAATGGTTCAAATCAAAAGTGTGAAAACTTGATAACTCACTGCTCAATAGTACCCAGCAACAAGATCTTGGGCTTCTGACGCTCTTCGGAAGCCATTTTGAATGTCTTTTCACAATTCTCTTGACTCTAGGTCTGATTGTTTCTCGTCTTATGTTGTCTTGTTTTGCTCGGTCTTCAAAATACCCGTTTAGTAGTTTAGCTGTCGTCTCGAGTCAAGGTTCCCAACGGAGTGAGTAGGTGTGCACGGAGTTCGTTATCCGAAAGTGTATGATCTCTCGCCAACTATGTTGTAACCCGACGAAACCTAGCGGCTATGAACAAGTCTTGGGACCGTTCGACGACGTTCAAATACCCGAAACCGGAGGCGTCAGGGTGTGTAGGACCAAAAGCCGGTGACGTATATACCGTTGTGACGTTCCGTTCGAGTTTGGTGTTACGGAAGACGAAAAGAAAGCTTCCGAGTGTGGTGGGTGTCACTCGCCAAGTCTCGATCTTTGTATTCGGTGAATTTAAATTCTCTCTTCTAGACAGAGTAGTTATTTTTGAACTTGATAGAGACAGCAGACTCACTTTTTATAGAGATCAACAACCAAAACCGGGCCAACTTACCAAATCGAGTCAACAAAAAAGAAGCAACGATGATCGCGGGGTTATCTTCGACCGGTGAAAGTAGTAGACTACGTGATATGCTACGAGAGAGCCAATAGCGGGGTCGTAGGCGACATCGAAATCCAATGGCTGGGCTGATAACAACCTGGAAGTTAAACAAGTCCAGTGAAAAGAAGTTTTATGCAGAACACTTTTTTGGTAGGAAGGCACGCTGCCAGGTCCCGTTGCAGGCAGGTAGTACGTATGTAGTATGTAAAAGGCGGCGATGCACTTATTGTGGCATGGAACGGAACGAACGCCGAATGGTTGAAATAAAAACCAAACACAACATGCAAGATCACTATTTGTTGGAGTGGAAGCGGTCCGTTCGCGGGCGGGAAAAGAAACCTGAAGACGAAACGTGAGGCAACTCGGATGATTGGAGAGCCAGACTTACTTGCGTGGCTTGCGGCTACGTAACACGCAACGAAACCCCTTGCTTCCCCGAGAGGAACAGTGTAGCAATAGAACACACAGATGCAGAAAATCAAACACAAGTCGCGTAACAGAAAGTGTGAGTGAGCCATAGCCACATATTATTAACTTCGGTGGCTTCTTTGGTACCACAAAAGACATGCCCAAAAAAAACATTGTCTTTCTATCCCGTATTCTAATCGTTCCCAGGCCTCGGTTGACGGGCCCTTGGTATAGCCTTCTTCTCTCTTTATCGTCTCCTTGCACTTCGTCAGGTGCAGCACCAGCTACTAACGTTTCGAAAACACACCCGTCTCAAATGCCTTGAGGGTGTGTGTTGTGGGATATCATGTGCCAAAGCCAACGCCGTACTTTTGTTGAAAATTTGTACCCGAACCATCCCTAATATTCCTTTTTTTGAAAAACCCTAGTGAAAGACCCCCATATTGAACCCGGTTTTGTCATGCAAATCATGCCTGTTGAAAACGATGCTTTGTGGAAATCCCAAACATGCCGCTGAGAATGTTTTGTCCATAACCCAAAGTGTTGAAGGAGATCCTCAGTAAATTACCTCCCCCTTCCTAGACAAATATGGCGGGAGAGGGTGAATATATGGTATTGAAAAGGAAAATTAGTAGCGGTAGCTATGGTCTGGTTAGCATGTTGTTCATCAGACACCAGAAAGGGACAGGGAGTAACATACTGGTCGCTCTTGTAGGGACCCTCAGAGGCGAGGCCGAGGTACTCAGCCTGGACGTCAGTGAGCTGGGTAAGCTCGACGTTGCAGTGGTCGAGGTGGAGACGGGCGACCTCCTCGTCGAGGATCTTGGGAAGAACGTAGACCTTCTTCTCGAGCTTGCCGGACTTGCCGAACTCGACGTACTTGTTGGAGAAGTCCTCATCGTTGGCCTTGAAAAGCATGATCTGAGCAAGGACCTGGTTGGTGAAAGAGCAGGACATGACGAAAGAAGAGTGGCCAGTGGCGCAGCCAAGGTTGACAAGACGACCCTCAGCAAGGAGGATGATGTGGCGGCCGTTCTTCATGAGGAAGCGGTCAACCTGGGGCTTGATGTTCTGGACGGAAGCAGCGTTGGCCTTGAGCCACGCGACGTCGATCTCGACATCGAAGTGACCAATGTTGCAGACAATGGCATCGTTGGGCATGGCCTCGAAGTGCTTGCCGACGAGAATGTCACGGCAGCCGGTGGTGGTGACGAAGATCTGACCAAGAGCAGCAGCCTTCTCCATGGTGGTGACCTGGTAGCCGGCCATGGCAGCCTGGAGGGCGTTGATGGGGTCGACCTCAGTGACGAGGACGCGGGCACCCATGCCGGAAAGGGCCATAGCGCAGCCCTTGCCGACATCACCGAAACCGGCAACGACAGCGATCTTGCCAGCAATCATGACATCGGTGGCGCGCTTGATACCGTCGACGAGGGACTCACGGCAGCCGTAGAGGTTGTCGAACTTGGACTTGGTGACGGAGTCGTTGACGTTGATGGCGGGGACAAGGAGCTTGCCCTCCTTGAGCATGCGGTAAAGGTGGTGGACACCGGTGGTGGTCTCCTCCGAGACACCGAAGCAGTCCTCGAGCATCTCGGGGTACTTGTCGTGGACGAGGTGAGTAAGGTCACCACCATCGTCGAGGATGAGGTTGAGCTTCTTGTTGTCCTTGAAGGCAACGAGCTGCTGCTCCAAGCACCACTGGTACTCCTCCTCGGTCTCACCCTTCCAGGCGAAGACGGGGACACCGGCAGCGGCGATGGCAGCGGCGGCGTGGTCCTGGGTGGAGAAGATGTTGCAGGAAGACCAGGTGACCTCAGCACCGAGAGCAGTGAGGGTCTCGATGAGGACGGCGGTCTGGATGGTCATGTGAAGGCAGCCAGCAATGCGGGCGCCCTTGAGGGGCTGGTCAGCGGCGTACTTGACGCGAGTAGCCATGAGACCGGGCATCTCGTTCTCGGCGAGCTCGATCTCCTTGCGGCCGAAGGCGGCGAGGGAAAGGTCGGCGACCTTGAACTTGTGGGCGGGAGCAGACATGTTGGGTGGATATGGGGGTATCTGTTGATGAGGGTGCAGGTTAGAATTGGTGATGTTTTGAAGGAGGGACAGACAGATGGGGGGGCAGGAGCACTCACGATGATGGGGATGGATGGACAAAAAGTGAGAATGCTCTTCCTGGCAAGGGGAGAGCAATGGATTTATTTAAAGGACTGAAGGGGAGGGGGTGAAAAGTGGATATCGGATGGCACAGCTCAGCACAGGCAGAAGAGAGGACACGGGGGAGCAAGGGACCGGACGGGAATCCAATGGCACAACTCACAAGCAAAAATGTGCAGAGCCTGACCTGACAGAAAGCCTGTGCAGACTGTGCAGGAAGTGGGGAGGGGTCGACGGGGTTCAGAAAAAAAATGAGAACCCCGCGGGCAAACTGTCGAACCAGCAGCTCTGTCGGTGTGCATCAGACAAGGAGCTAGGCCCAATTGAGCTCGTTTCCCCACCACAATGCGAGTGCTTGCCCCTCCTTTGCCTGCCAGCCGTTCTCGTCGACGCGGCAATGTGCTTCTGTCACCAATTCAACTGTTCTCTTTCAGTTATGGCTTGCTAGCGCTGATGCCGCCGGCCTAAACAGTGGGGTTTTGCGGGCGGATGGGCAAGGACATTTTGTTTCGGCCGACACGTTGCGAAGACATCGGCTGAGTTTGAGGTTGAGTTCAACAATTGTTATCGGTGATCATCGTATCCGGACCCGAATGCGGTGCAGGGTCTGCTGCAGCAAAGCGCGGGCATGGCGTCCAGCAGATGTCCAACCAAAGCCATCCCCGAACCCATGAGCATAACAATTCAGTTTCGGACTTTCCTTCTCCGAGAAGTCTTCTCTTCAAGTCATCCCATCCCGGCCCCATCTTTTTCATGATTATAGGCAATTCATTACATATACGGAAAGCTGGAAAAAGGCTGGCCCCTTTAACATAGTAGAAGATAACGGCTTATCGCTTGATTGACGGGAATCTCATGACTGATAATTCATCATCCAACGCGTCCCTCCTCGCCTTTTTGGACGCATCCCTTTTTGTTTTCTCTAGTGCCTCAATGCCTCCCCCCACGTCAGATCAGCAAGGCCACCACAAGATACTGGATGTGATTGCAGCTCTCCCTCCCGTCCCGCTTTACGTAGGCTGCATGGCCGACCTTACCCTAGACCTTGCAAGGTAAATAACACGCCGACAACCCGGAACGCCAAAACCAAATGCGGCTGAGATATCGTGGCTACCGTCCTCTATCGTCCAATCAAAAAAAACACCACCACAACCCCTGGTTCCCCATTTACTCGGGGAGAAGGTTGCCCCGGACGGCGAACATCTTGGCCGTGATGTTGGCCGTGAAGGCATCCACTTGCCTGGCGTACTGGTCGACCTGGCGGGCGTTGAGCATACCCTCAAGTCTGCTGGGCTCCTGGGGAAGCTTGAACAGCCTCTGCCACTCATCCTCGGGAAGGGGCTGCTGCTTAGCCGCCAACCGCGCCGCATTCTCAGCCTTGCGCTTAGCCTGCCATTGGGTGATCTTGAATTGCTCACGGGTGAGCTGTCTCTGGTAGTACTGGTGGTTGTTGAGGTCGGTGTAGTGCGACTCGATGCTGTCGAGGAGCAGGTCGCACGTCTTCTCGAGGAAGGGGTCGATGGAGAGGTCGAGAGACTCGAAGCCGGGGTGGGCGGGGATCTGGACGGGATCGCGGCGGATGTCGTCGAGAGAGGCGGGCATGGGGATCTCGGCGCTCTTGGGGGGTGCGGGTATTTGGTGGAGGAAGGAGGTAAGGAGGTGAGAGTTGTGGACGTTGACGGGGAGCTCGACGAAGATGTCCTTGTAGGTGAGCTTGGAGTTCCGAAGGCTGTATCATGTAAGGTCAGTGATGTGTGCTATGTGACATGCGATATGTGCGACCTGCGCCCCAAAATGTCGGCGACGGCAGGATCTCGGCGGTGTGCTGACCTCTCGGTGGTGAACTTGGCCTCCTTGTAGGCAGTCATGAACTCGGGGGAGAGCTTGAAGGCGCGAAGGCTGAGGGCGCCCTGGGAGCTCCTGCTAACATCGTGGACGAGGGCGACGGTCTTCTCGTTCTCCTTCTGGTAGTGGTACTGGTTCTCGATGAAGCTCATGTTGATGAAGTTGCCCATAGTGGCGCTGGTGTACCAGCCGACGTTGTTGGCGTCGACGTTGACCTCCTTGAGGTGCCTGATCATCTCGTTCTGGTAGACGATGTTGGCCTTGGCGCGGGGAGCGGCGGCGGCGAGGGACGAGGCATCGCTGTGGCTGTCGCTGCTGGAGGTGTCGACGGTGGGGAACTGGAAGGTGTTGGTGACCTCAATGACACCGTTGTTGTCCATGCCAACGATGGAGCCCGTGGCGACGGTAGGGAAGCTGGTCGAGCAGTGCTTCACGATCTTCATGACCACCTATGGTGCCGACGCTGGTTAACAAAGGGGGCCTTATGGCGGGCGGCAGGCATGGCGGGGCTCCGGCGACAGGAGAAGACGACGACGTAGACGAGAGCTATATCCAACTTACAAGGGCCTCGACCTGGACCGACTTGATCGGCGCATCCTTCTGAACTTCGGCCATGATTGCGGATTAACGGGACTCGATTCTCACGTGAAGACGCGACGGTGTGGTTGGGTATGCCGTTGCGGTGGTAAGGCTGCTGCTGGGGGAGTCGAGTTCGTCAGTCGTGGAGGACTTGAACTTTTCGCAACTGAATTCTCTCGCTTCGTTTGTGGGCACCGCTGGCCACCACCAACCGGCTGCACTGGGGTGGCCTGCCGGAAACAGACTGCCAGCAAAGATTGTTGCCGGCGGCTGGCAGGTGGCAGGCGGTCGAGAATCAAAGAAAACGGGGAGTGGCCTGTGCTTTACGATTGTTTGGCTGTGACTTTGGTTTTAGGAAAGGGACGTACCGCGGAAGTACCTCTCACCTTTCAGCTGCGAGGAACAGTGCTCACTGACTGTCGCACTGCCGACTGTGTGGTCTTTCACGGCTCAACCCCACTGACCAAGTTTGGTCCCACTTGGACATTTCGTCGACTTCTGCAACGATGGAGTCTGGGGAGAGCATCCACTCTTGACGAATTTCCTCACGACGCGGAGAATGTCGAGCTCACCTCTTGAGAGGTCACCACTTCCATAATGGGACTCGGACTTTGGTGGTGGTCGCCAACTCGCCATGGTGGTGATCCGTGATTCGACATGGAGCAAGCAACATCCCACGCTTCCCCCACGCCGAACCTAGTTTCGCTCCTCGCCTTCAAGTTCACGCCATCTTTAAATATATGACACCGACGTCTTCACTGGACTCCTCATCAGACCCTCCTTTTCTCTCAGCTTTCACCCTTGCGAATATTCTCATCACGACTTAAAGTTCACTTCAGCTCTCAACTTGAAAGACAAAGCACAAGTCTATTCTACTAAGTATCGATGCCTCTAAGGATGTCTCTATTGTCATCACAACCATCATAATTCCCTTCGATGCATGGTTACCACATCGCCTTGTTACCGTCAGTTCCCACCTAAACACCAACCTCGACGCTCAACCCGTTCCCAAGTCCCAACCGTCATTTCCAGCGTCCAGCACCGGATACAAGGACCTTCCCTCTATTATCTCACTTCCACTCGGTGAGATCCCAGCTCTCAACGTTGTCTCGGATGGTCAACCGATGGCGATCAATTTGCCAGAACGAATACAGCGACCTGGTTGCTCCGGCCGCTTTTCGATGCGCAGGGCCAGTGCCCCCCTTCTTTGCATCTTCTGGGGATCTCCAGATGCAAGTTGCAAGGTTGCGACGCTCCTCGTTTGGTGTGCCGAACCAATACCTGGACCGTCACTGTTAGCTTGCTGCTTGCTGCGGAGGAATATGGCTGTCACTCACTTCAAGAACCCTCCACTCGCAGTGGCTTCAGCATGGGCAGCCTTGTCCAGCTCACCCAGGTCCGCATAATTCTCGACTGTCGACTCGAACACTTGTGACCGGAAAGCGACAACAAAGAAGGAAGTCTCCTTCCACGTGTGGTTACGTTTTTGTGTGAGTGCGCGGACGTGTTCGATGATCTGGTCCCAGTTGAAGGTGCCGCGGTATAGCGCAGTTGCGTAGTCCTCACGGAGGCACGTCAACTGAGTTAGGGCAAGTGCCAAGATCTGGTTCTCCATGTCAAGGGTTGTGAGGTCGAGAAGGTGTTGTTGCTCGGTGTAGGGTGATACTACGATGTATCGCTCCTTGTCCGGTAGCTCCTCGGGTGTGGTTTGAATCTCAATCTCAGAGATGATGCTGGAAGTCTTCTCAGTATGGGCCAGCACATGATCAGCCACAGCTACGCTGACGGGGCCTTGGGATATGGCCATGCTGTCGATAAGCAGATGGTCAGGCTGATGCAGCAGATGGGGAACAAGATAATGCGACAGCGTTCGCGCCAGGACAAGGACTTTGGGTTGCGAAGGAGAAAGGTTGACTGGAGCTTAACCACGTCGGACTCAGTGCGATCCTTATACTTCTTTTTGATCGCCCGTCTCGGCTAAGCTGCGCAATGACTCCGAGGGGATGATATATGACGGCTGAGGTCTTGGAAAGATGGGTGCTCAGGGTGAAGTGATCTGGGGATAGCAAGAGAATGGACTAATAGGGATGAACAGGGACGAACGGGTACGAACTCTGGTGACATACCGCTCTCAAATCGCGAGTTCATATGGATAAGATACTCGAGGGATGCGGCCGACCGCGCCTGCCAGTTATTGCGACAATGCGCATGCACAATTGCTGATCGCGCAATCGGTCACAAGGGTGGTGCCATATCAAAGACCCCAAGCTGACTCGGGCGGATCCTTGGTCATCATAACCAAGAAAACTCAGAGTGAAACAAATTGCACATCACTTCCGGGCACTCCTGTTTGAAGGTCGCCTTTTCCATTCAGTTTGGCGCTCCACCGCTGACTTGGTCCGGGGTGGCCAGTTCCCGCGAGGATGGGATTGCAATTGCGAATCTGACAGCAGCGCTTTCGTCAACAATGGTCAGGTACACAAAACCATAAGCGTGGCAGTCCCGCTGCGATTTTGGCTTGTTCTTTATCTTGTCTTTCACTGAAAAAAAGCCTTTGTGGTGCCGACTCGAGTCCAAACCCAAGCCAAACTTTAGCCGGGCGGCCAGTCAATGTGACAAGACTCACCTTGTCACTTCATGGTCGACAACATCCGGAACCCTTTCAACAACATCAGTGGATAAGGGCGATTCTCGAGTCATGAAACCTCCGACAGCGGCTCGATGCCTCATTCTGGCAATCAGATACGAATGATGAAGCCTTGGTCGTCTCTGCAGCGCTGCGCGGCCAACGGCGATTTCGGAATTCGGACCGGTTACGGACATCAGATAAGGCGGAATTGAGTCGGGATAATCGATAATGGAGAGGTCGAGCCTTGTCGGGTAATCTTCCAGCGTCAAACTCCCTTGATCATGGTATCCGGAACTATGAAAGGCGCAATCCTACGTGGATAACGTTCTCACTCTCCCAGTTGCGCACAACTGACCACTCCTGCGATAATATGGATACCAAGATACCAGCCTGCCATCCGGAGCATCCATCATTCCTTTTTCAACCACACCTTGGCCACCTCATACGACCCGAGATAGAGACCGCTGCCGAACGCCGCCCACGTCGTGCGCAACGCGCCGCCCCGAAACAGCCCTCGGATGCCTCGCTCCCGGAAAATCTCCTTTGCGACCTGGAATCCGCTTTGGCCGCTTTTGCTTTTGCTTTTGTGCTGTTGTCGACCTTGCCCTTTCTCGAGCACCTTCTCATCAGAAGAAGAGGACTCTGGCTGCTTCTGCTTCTTCCTCTCCCCGCCGGCCGCAAGCATCATCCGCGTCTTGACCACATCCGTAGGCGTCGTCACAAACGCAGCCAGGGAGCCCGACACGGCGGCGCTCAGTCCGGTGACTAATCCCGTTTCGACCAGATTTCTTCGTTCGACTTCGGACCGATTGTCGTTCTCTAGAGGTACCCTGCCCTTCTTCCGATCCCGATCCCGATCCCTAACTGCCCAAATTCTCGTTCGAACCTCCTCAAACAACGGAAACTGCAACGCCGTAAACGGCAGGTTCCTTGCCGCCAGCGCTGTGTACCCCGAAAACAATCGCCTCCATACGCCGCCTGAGGTGTGGCGGAGCATGTTGAGGGCTTCGAGGGAGGTTGATTTACTCTCAGAGTTGGGGCCGCTGGAGGATCGTCGAAGCATTTGCGCGTTTTGCTTGATTACCTCGGCGGGCGTGAGGACGAGGCAGGAGGCTAGTTCGGCGCCGGCTGAGGCGAGGGAGTGGGTGAAGGGTATTGGGATGGATGTGGGGAGGGTGGTGGAGAGAAAGGATTTGGAGGATTCGTAGGTGTAGAAGAAGACGCCGGCTGTTTAGAGGGGTGGTAAGTGAGTGAGTGAGTGATGATCAGAAAGTGAGTTGGAGTGAGGTAGGTAATGATGAGAGGGAGGGGGGTGAATGAAAGGCAAGAAAAACTCACCAGCAGGCAAAGTAGCAAAAATCACACTGCCTATCCCCTGGTATAACCCCTTAAAAAGTACTCGTTTGGGAGGTTGAACACCTAGCGTCCCCTTAATGGCAGAGTTCTGTTTCTGAGAAGCGGAGACATCTTGGTAATCTCGGCTTTGCATGCGGGTCTTGATGGTATCGAGGGGGTAGACGAGGAGGTCGACGGTGAAGGCTGCTATTGAGCCGGCCTGGTTACATTATATGAAGTGAGAAAGTGAGCATGTTTGAGTGAGAATGCCAGTCGGTGTAAGGGGCTGTGAGAGGGATTTGAAGAGAGAAGGTGAAGAAGACATACGATTAACACCTGATGCGCGGCACTATCGCCCATCTTTACCTAACAAATCAACCCTCTTAAAGAGAATGTGAGGTGTAAGTGTAATGTGAGTCTGGACGGAATCAAGACCACTGTTCAGATGAAGTATGTACCCGGGAGCATGTGCGTGGCTTTGTACTACATACACTACACGGATGAAGGTAGATGGGATGAGAAAGCATGCATCTAGGCCCGTCCCGAGCTCTGGAATCTGGATGGGATCGAAATCTGTTATGCAAAAAGGGACCATGGATGGAATGGCTCGATGACATCATACTATGCCTTGAGCCGTTGAGTCGAGACTGCTGAGTCAGCCAAAGGAGGAAAGGAGGGTCGTGTAAGTGTTAAGAGCAGCATGGAGCGAAAATTCGTTGACAATTCCCAATATCGGAGGAGCATTTCACTTCAGCCTTGAGTTTAGGCTCTAGATCTGGAAAGACTTGATTTGAGAGGTATGAGGTTATCAACGTTCGTCGAGGTGATTCTGATGACAATATACTGAAGGGAGCACTATCATCACCCTCGTTGAGCTCCGGCAGTCTTGGCCCTCCCGCGAGATCCCATCACGAGAAAAGAGAAGAGGTAACGGAAGAGACAGGACACTGTTAACTCTTAGTAAGAAGGCTCTTATCGATACCAGTGAGTGGTGGTCTTGACAGTGGGTGTTGCGGGGACAAGGCTCACCACCACCCACGGGTAGTCACCCTGTGGAATGGCGTAATCAACTTGAGGAGTGGACGTTTTCCAGATGGCTACGATGTTCGGCATGACCTAATGCTAGCACTTTTCGAGCGTGAGCTTTGTCGGAAAATTATTATGATAATGACACAACCAAGTACAAAAACAAAAAAGACGCCTGGAGGAAGGAAGGCAATGGGTATAAAGGTAAAAAGGTGCTCTGAACAAACATATGTAATATCATTTCCATTTTCTAACTCCGCTACTCCATCTGGACACCATAACCATAACCATGATATCTTGGGACTGAAATCTGCTCATAAACTCCTCATGACTCTGGGCATCATCATTCTATTCTATATTTTCGACACCTTTTTTTGTTTTTTTTTTGTTTTGAACAAACTCCTAGTTCTTCTCCTTGTCCTCCTTGAGCGAGACAATACGGTTAAGAATGATCTTGTCATCGGTGCTTTCCTTATCAAGAGCCTGCAAAACAGTCTGTTAGCTACAACAGTCCTGACATGTGTGTCAGAGAGGGGAGAACTTACAAAGTAGGCAACACGCATAGCCTGGAAGCGGACACTCTCAGGACCGCCCTTGCCAAGCTCGCTCTCACCAGCCGCCTCAGGCCAAGGAGCGCGGCGCTTCACCTCGTCGAAGCCAGACTCGATAAGGGCATTGGGGTAGACGACTTCGCTCTCGGGGTTGATGTCGCTCAACCAGCCGCCCTCAACAGCAGCGGGGTTCTCGGACTTGAACAGGGGGTTGTAAACGCGGACCTCGCACTTGCGAGAGCCGTCGGTGCCGACCCACTGGATGAAGGTCTTGGGCTTCTTGGTCTCGCGGTCGAAGACGGCGCGGATCTCGGTGACCTTGCCGGTGGTCTCGTCCTTGGTGAAGCTGGTGGCCTTGATGGGGAAAGGGGCTTGCAGAAGGCCGACGGTCTTGCCGGGGGCGAGGCGGAAGTAGTCCTTGGAGTCGACCTCGCGGAAGTCGGAGCGGTCGATGTAGACGGTCTTGGTGAACTTAATCTTGTGGTCGCCCATGGCGGCATTCTTGGACGAGAAGGGCACGGTGAGCTCGGAACCGTCGAACTCGTCGGCGTCCTCGATCACGACGGGGACGGGGTCGAGCACGAGCATCAGGCGGGGAACGGTGCGCTCGAGGTAGCGGCGGATGGTCTGCTCGAAGCGGACGATCTGGATGATGCTGTTGGAGGTGGTGACGCCGAGCTCGTTGACGAATTCGAGGATGGCGCCGGGGGGAACACCTCTACGGCGGACGGCGATCAGGGTGTACAGACGGGGGTCGTCCCAGCCGCGGACAATCTTGCGGTCGACCAGCTCCTTGAGCTTGCGCTTGGAGAGCACGGTGCCAGACAAGCTGAGACGGCCATACTCACGCTGCATGGGCTCGTAGACGCCGAGGGACTTGTTGAGCCACTCGTACGAGACACGGCTGAGAACGAACTCTGTGGTGCAGAGGGAGTGGGTGATGTCCTCGAAGCTATCGCAAAGACAGTGGGTGAAGTCGTAGGTAGGGTAGATCTTCCACTGGTCTCCAGTCCTGTGGTGAGGCTTGTCGAGGACTCTGTAAGCGGCGAGATCCCACATCTGGGGGTTGCCGTCGGTGATATCCTGCTTCATGCGGAGGAAAGCTTCCCTTGGCTTGTATTTCCCGTCGCGCATGTCGCGGAACTTCTGGAGGTTCTCCTCGACGGACTGCTCGGCGTGCTTGCAGCGGAAGCGCGGGCTGGCGCCCTTCTCACCTCCGCGCTGGAGCTTGATCTCGTCATCGTTGCAGTGGCAGACGTAGGCCTTGTCGAGGCCAATCAACTTTTCGGCCAGGTCGTACAGCTTCTGGAAGTTGTCGGACGAGTAGGTGATCTTGTAGGGGGTGAAGCCGAGCCAGCGGACGGTGTCCTCGATGGCGGTGAAGTAGATTTCCTCCTCGGCCTCGGGGTTGGTGTCGTCGAATCGGAGGTAGCAGTTGCCGCCGTGGTATTTGGCAAAGCCGAAGTTGATGGCGATGGCCTTGGCGTGGCCGATATGGAGGAAGCCGTTGGGCTCGGGAGGGAAACGGGTGAAGACGGGCTTGACGGGGCGCTCGTTGTAGACGTCGTTGAGGAAGCCCTGCTTGAACATGGCCTGGGTGTCGATGGGGGCCTCTTCGGGCTTGGGGGTCTGCTTCTTGGGGGCGGCACCGTCCTGGGCAGCGGCGGTATTCTTCTCGTCCTTGTTCTTCTCCTTGATGGCCTTCTTTGCGCGCTTGGCCAGACGCTTCTTGAGCTCTCCCTTGGAGACCATCTCGCCGGTCTCCTCGTCGAGAACGAGCTTGGGAGCGTTGGGGTCGACGGGGGCGTCGGCCAGCTGCATCTTGGCAGCGGCATCTACTACGGCGTCGGTCATGATGTGTTTGTGTGTGGTGTGCGATTTGCGACTGGGTGGTGTGTGGTGTAGTGGTGCGTTGTCGCAAAGTCTCTCAAATGTCGAGATATGCGATTGCGTTGCGCAGAAAGACGGGCGGGCTCTCTAGAGGGTATATGGAGGACGGCGACAGGACCTGCTATCGCGGACGGGAGAGAGTCAGCCGGAGTGGTTGTCGGTCGGACAGAGGATGGCTGGGCGTGGCGGTGATGTGGTGACGGGAGTGAGTCAAAGGACCGGACGGCAACACTCGAATCAGACGGCGATAAGTTCGTTTGGGCGGCTGTCTGGCAAAATTGTCTGAGACGGGCCAGAACGTCCAAGTACCTACAGCGAGGGGCATGAGGGCATCCCTAGCGCTGTACCCCGCCTCAGCCCGCCTATGCTAGGGGCGGTGACACGAGATAAGATAAGGACAGGTACGCCCTCCTTCTGTTCCTTCCCGTCGACCTGCCGTCATCCCGTACAACAAACATAGGATCAGTCATATGGATGACCAACTAACAAGTGGAATGACTGGCCAGTTGGTTCTCATGATGGAATCTTTCTAACAGAAATGGCAAGCAAGTGCTTGCTTGGCTCAACCGCGGCATCTCTTGGGTTTTGAACTGGTCGTGACTTCCAGAGTCTGTATGGCAATGACATGTGGTCATGGAAGAAAGGTGTTTAACGTCATCGGCCCTGCCTCTCTTTACCTCTCTACTCATACAAGAACTTATAGTTCTCAACTCTTCTCCATCCTCACTTGCCCACACAACCATACACCATTTGTTTACCATTCATGTCCTCAGCTCGACTTTTATCCCGCGTGTTTCAAGTCTCTCTACGCAACCAAAGTCGACGTCCACTCACAACTCGAACTATTCCAACCATCACAAGTACACTTAGCTCTCCAGCAACGAGAAGTATGGCGTCATCAGCCCGTGTAGCGGCCCATGAGATGCCCAGCATCCATGACCTCTACAGCAAGGGCGTACTCCCCAAGGAGGCTTTCTTCTACGCGGTAGAGTCCAAGCAAACGCTCCCCGTTGTCGTCAACGGCGGCCCTAATGCCTTCCCCATCCCGTCGCCTGAGCTCAACAAGCGCCTTGCCATCCATTCCGGAGACATCACCAAGCTCCACGTTGACGCCATCGTCAACGCCGCAAACAACTCCCTCCTTGGTGGCGGAGGCGTAGACGGCGCCATCCATCGTGCCGCCGGCCCCCAGCTGCTTCGCGAGTGCCGCACCAAGCGTGGATGTGACACCGGTGACGCTGTCATGACTGAAGCCTACAACTTGCCCTGCATGAAGGTCATCCACACGGTCGGTCCCATCTATTCATCGGCTAACCACCAGGAGTGTGAGGAACTCCTGATCTCCTGCTACCTGCGCTCTCTGCAGATGGCAGCCGAGGCTGGACTCACCACCATCGCTTTTCCCGCCATCAGCACCGGCGTCTACGGTTACCCGAGCACAAAGGCAGCCCAGGCAGCCCTCGCTGCCATTCGCCATTTCCTGCTAGATCCCCAAACACCGCCCACAATCACAAAGGTCATCATTGTCACCTTCGTCGACCAGGATACGCGTGCCTACCACGAATGGCTACCGTGAGTTATTATAAACACTCCTAGTGTCACAGACATGAGTGGGCTAACAAATCACCTCCAGGACCTACTTCCCTCCCTCAATTTCCGAAGGTAAGAGAAATTCTTCCCATACATCTCAGGGTGACGAACCTACAAGCTCACCAAAAGC
Source organism: Neurospora sp. LNF1-1 (assembly GCA_009805225.1). Lineage (NCBI taxonomy): Eukaryota > Fungi > Ascomycota > Sordariomycetes > Sordariales > Sordariaceae > Neurospora > Neurospora sp. LNF1-1. The sequence continues at coordinate 92,552 of RAOM01000030.1, read as the reverse complement.
AAAAGGTGAAGATGGCAAAGACTAAAAAAAGTTCCAGCTCTGATGGCCACGAGGTGCGTTGTCCCTGATTTGCCTCGCTGGCATCCTCAACAACCCTTTGCTTGGATGTTGGACGACTATACCCCTTTTCTCGACGCAATAATCGAGGAACACATAAGGAATGGCTTCAGAAAAGCGAATGAAGGGTTGGTGGCAGTGCCAGAACAATTCCGGAAAGTAATCAAACAGAAAATCATCTGGACGCGGATGGAGGCCCAGGCGGCTCTACAAAACCGGCGAGTTGGCTCAGGAGTAGGAAGTCGACAGGCCTCAGAAGTAGCTGCAATCGAAGAGGAGATTGTAAAATCTATCAAGATGTTTACGTCTTTATATTAGCAGACATTCACGTCTAAGTGGACCAGGAACACCAGTGGAAGACTATAGAATAGTTCTCCATGCTCGGTTTTGTTTAACACTCAGCGCGATCTTGGTTCGATAAACGGAAGATTTGGTTTGCTAGCGACTGGCTCTTTTTCTGGACATACTCGTCTCATTCGTTACCACTAACGGTATAACACAATCATAGTATTAATAGCTAACAATTACAAACAGATGTCGATTCCAAAAAAGGAAAAATGTCAATGTATCTAAATACCTTGATTAACCAAGCATAAAACGCAGAGTATACCACAAACCCAAACCAAATCACTGAACCGGCCATGTTGCGCCATCCCAGGTAGTCGGCCCTCCCGACTTACATAATACAACTTGATTTCACCCCCCAATCCTCCATCCTCTATCCCCTTCCACCCGCTTCGTGCCTTCTCAACAACCAGCCATGTCCCCTTCCCATCCTCATTACAACCGCGACCTACTCTATCCCATCATCCATATCCATATCACCATCCAAATCCTCCCTCTGCCCTGCTGTTTGACTCCCCTCATCACCAAAAACATCTCCCAGACCACCCCACCCGACACTTGGCCCTCCAACATTCGCACCAGTACCAGCACCTCGAGCACCCCTACCACCCTGAGCACCCCTCGGAGCACCAGAAGTACCCGTTCCACCCGTCCTACCTCTCGGAACATTCGGAATACTCATCTCAGCAAAAGGAGCTCTACGCCGCTCATAGATCCCCGTACCTCTACGTCCGGGCGCTGCTGCTCCCGCTCCAGGATTGACATTATTCCCCCGTCTAGGCGCCGCAGGTGCCGCAGGTGGAGAACCACCATCACCACCACCACCGAAAAAGTTCAACCGCCCCAAAGGAGCAAGTAACCCCCGCATAGCAGACGTCGGCGTCCTCACTTGCGTGGGGGAGTCTCTGCCCCTCAGAGCCCAGAACTCAGGGGACGAAGGAGTGCAGGCATTGCGAATGTCACCGTCAGTAGCAGGGCGTCCGCCACTAAAGCTGCCGAGACCGCCGCCGCTGAAGCCAAAGAGGCCGCCGACTGCGTTGAGGAAAGAGGGCGGGGGGGTTTGGGGTTGGGCTTGACGGCGGGGTCGACCCCGGGGGCCCTCAAGAGGGGAGTGACCGGGGGATCGGCGACGGGGGCGAGGGCCTTCCATAATGTGACGAGGGGTTTGGGAGTGTACGGGGGGAGTCTTTTGGTAAGCGGGGGGAGGGGTGCGATAGGGGGAGCGGGAGGGGGCGCGCATGTGGGGGGTGCGGAGGGGGGTGGTGCGAGGAGGGGGGTTACGTTGGGGAGTGGTGGTGGTAGTGGTGGTGTTAAGTTGAGGGGGGGCGTCCATGAAGGGGTCGGCGAGGTTGGCGTCGTTGGTTACGAGGCCGGTTTCTGATTCGGAAGAGGAGGAACAGGTGGAGCAGTAGGAGGATGAGGAGGAGTCAGAATCACGGTGATGGTGATGATGGTGGTGGGGAGAAGGCGCTGCTTGCCTTCTTCCTCTGCTGCGTCCGTTGTCGCTGTCGCTGATCTCCATGGCATCTCCAAGGCTGTAGCCAGGCTCGGGGCCCTCGGGTATCTCGGGGCTCCTGGGGCTGCTGCCTCCGCTATAGCTCCCTTCCGGTATTAACTCTTCGTCTTCGGAAGCACCTTCCGCACCGGCACCGGCACCGGCACCGGTACTTGGTAAACCACCAGAGCCACCACCAGAATCACCACCAGGACCACCACCGGATTCATCACTAGAATCATCACCAACAGCATCATCAGACCCAGAACCAGAAGAAGAAGTCCAAGCAGAACCGGTAGCAGAACGGGAAGCACCAGCCGCAGGGGATGAAGACGGAGCAGCAGCACCAGCAGCACCAGGAGCACGAGCAAATCTCCGTGGTGGGAGTACCTGAGTCGGGCGCAGTTGTCGCTTGGTAGCGGGCAACTGTGGTTCATCGTCATCATCATCGTCCCGTCCGCGCTTAGCGCCGGCCGCTGATGGTAAAGGTCGTGACCTGATCTCTAGGTTTCCAAAGCTATGGCCTGAGAAGGTGATTCCTTGCCCTGGTAGGTTGTTGCTAGCCCGAGGTGGTGGTTGTCCTCCTGCCCGTGGTCTAATCTGCAGGCCTGCAAAGGCGTGTCCTGACAAGGTTGCTTCCTGCTCTGGGTTCTTAGCAGACATGACTCTTGTCGTTGGCCTTGGCGCCGGTGCCGGCGCCGGTGCCTGTGGGAAAGCTGATCTTGGTGATGTTCTTGATTGGGGGCTTTTGAGGTTGAATCGTGATAGTGACAGATCAGAGTCATAGTCGGTGCCAGGGCTCCTCGCAGCCTCCTTCTTCTTCCCCTTCTTCTTCCTGTTGTACGGTTTCACCCTCAACGTCCCAGTGCGAAGTTTCATCGTCATCCTTTCAAAGATCACATGGAACTTATCCCACAGCTGACGAAACATAAGCGGCATATTAAACACCTCTCGCTGCGCAATCTTCTGCAGGCGCTGGGACCGGTTGTGGAAGACGGTGTCCCCAATGGAGGGCATCGTCTTTGCTATCACGTCGAATTCGCGCTGCGAGAGGGTGTTCTTGTTCAGGTAGTTCCTGGTCCGCTTGAGAGAGTGGAAAAGCAACGTGATGCTTGTGATGCCCTCATTGATGGACGAGAGGAGCTGGTTATCGAGAAACACAATTTGCGCCCAGCGTGTGATCTTGACTGGGAGAGACAGGTTCATGATTCTGTGCACCTTGCGTCCGTAGGACTCGATCCGCTGCTGAAGCTTCCAAAGCTGAACTTGGAGCCAACTCTTGTCGAGGTCAGACAACTGTAGGTATTCGACCGCCATACGCTGGGAGTGCTGAAGTTCAGCCAACACGGAGCTGCGGAAGTCTTGCAGGGCGGAGAGCAGTTCCTGGGTGGTAGAGCGTGCGTTTAGCTGAGTGACGCTGACTGCGGCATCTCCAGGCATGCTCGACAACGCGTTGTCTCTGATCTTCTCCATTTGTTCTTTCACCTCTGCGTCACGGCCAGACCACCGCTTTTTCTCCTCGTCCCAGCGGCTCTTGGTCCGCACGCCCACTAGTTCCTCGTCGATGAGATGGCCGAGGTACTCAGATACCATCCCATATCCAGCTGCCCTGAACGCTCTCACTGCCAAATTAAGCCATTTACCCTTGGATTGGCCGAACGTTTCGTACCAGTCCTGTTTCCTCTGTTCCGCATCGTGCGGTGCGATAAAGGAAGGTCTTCCGGCGGTGGTGAACCTCAGAGCCCTGTGGCCGTAGATCGGAACGTTGTTGTCCCAGAAGCTCTGCTGGAATAGTCGGTGGACGTCCTTGAGCTGGATAAGGGTCCCGACTCGCGATGTGGGCAAGACGGCGTCGCGGAGGTAGTTTGCGCTGTTCGCGTAGTCCTTGTCGTCGGGTGGGTCGGGCCATTGCCAGAGGCAGATGTCTATGGGCCAGGTTCGGTATGGATAGAATCGGGCGATGCCGGTTTTGTGAGGCGGTTTGAGGGTGCCGCCCCATAGCTATGTGGTTATTCTGTCAGCATTATCATCCCGGACATTACAGTCTATATGGTGAAAATTGGCTTATGGGCAGGAAACGGGTTTATATAGTGAATGAATGCTTACTTGGTTCTCAAACGCATAACCGATTTCAGCTTTTCCCTCGTTGGCCCAGAAGGGGTCGTCCCAGGCTCGACGAACTTCTGGGTTTAGAGTGTCTGTGATATTGCAATACATGGCAAAATGGGCGGCATGCTATATCCAAAGACGGACGGTGGCCTGAGTCAGCTACAAAGCGGCAGGACATTAAAAGGGATACGGGGCAAAAAAAAAAAAAAAAAGGAAAAAAAAAAAACCATACAGCTAGTTCGTGAAGAATGACGGTCGCAATGACGAGTGAACAATTCTGTTTTTCGACGACGGTGTACTCCGGCACAAGCAGAGGCCACATCATCTCGGCAGCAATCGCGACTTCCAGACGGAAATTGACAGCGTCGCGTCGATGGAATGGCTGCGTCTCACCGAAGAGTTCGTCTCCGCCCCATTTATATGCAAGCGTAAATTGATGGCTTGACTTGATGCTGAAGCCTATCCTTTCTTGGATATATTCGAGGGCGAGGCTTGTCCTCATGTGAGCGCCCTGCTTCGCGAACCAGTCCTTGGGTTCGTTGGGGTCGATGTAGATGAGCCTTTTGTCCTTGTGTTTCTTGCTTTTGCGATGAGGGGGGACTTCGATCGTGCAGAGAGAATCCAAACATGCTCGCCAGAAGGGGTGGTCCATCTGTAAGACCCGGGTGACGAGCTGGAGGGCTGGCTGGAGTGCTTTCCAGAGTTCTTCGTCGTTCTGTTAAAGATGTTAATATTCATCATTCTCTACCCAGTAGTATGGTGGGAATTGCACCTAGATGCTGCTAACGTACCACAGAATATTCGCCTGTCTTGCCGCAAATGTTGTATCTCGGCAGACCGCCCTCGTCCATACTCAGCCATTTTTGGTCTCGTGCGAGTAAACTATAGAAAAGTCAGCTCTGCTGCTAGTGCCAACCGGAAGTTAGGGGGTAATGCGTACTCGTGGAGTTTCCCATTGAGGTTGCTCTCCTGAGGCTCAAAGTCCGGGTGCAAAGGCTCGGCTTTCCAATCGATTCTCTAAACCATGGTCGTCAGCCATTCTAATCTCTTGATCACATTATCGGACAGGATAAACCAAATCTGGTTGAAAAATACCTCTTTAGTCGTAAACCCATGAAACAAGGCCCTCTGATAGTCCTCATCATCCGCATAGACCTCTTCTTCTTCAAATTTGCTCTTGAAAGCGGCAATGTTTGCATGCGAGTACGATGCCGGACCCTGATCCAGATTCTGGAATTCGTGCTCGAAAGCCTCCGTTATAGGAGACATGCGTGACCGGCCGTGGCGAGGACCACGGAAGTCATCATCGGGGAAAATGCCATATCGCAGGGCATATCTGGTAGGATTGTGCGCCCTGTCCCCGGGCAGGAGAGCTGGTCGCAGCCGAAACGTGGCGTCACCCTTGATGACGGCCGTTGAACCGTCCTGCGGGACTATTTTTTCTGGGGGAAGTGTGACGCCCTCGTGTGGCCAGTTGGAACGGGTCCATCGTGGGATAAGGAAGGGAGCGTTCGGATCCTGCGTTGCCCCGAGGACTGTGTCATAGGTGTTCTCCTTGATGGTATCGATGGCTTTTGAGAACGGTTCCCATTTCCAGTCCCTGATGTCGTCGTCGGACTCGTCGGCGTTCATGTCTGCGAAATCTGGTGGTAACAATGACGAAAAGAGGAAAAAACATGATGTTGAGCAAACGAAAGACGTATATTGAGTATATCATGTATATAACGAGTAAAGCTTCCCACACAAAGAGGTTGTTGCTGGCGTCGTGAAGCTGGCCATTCTTGCCCTTGTTCGATTCCGCTTCCGGCACCCTTTGACACACCATGAATGAAGACAATGGTGAGAGAGGCTCAAACAACGCATCTGGATGTATCAGGTATCTCTCTGTCAATGTTCTTTGGATTTATGATCTGGAGTTCTGCATATGAAGTTGTGAAGAAGAGAAGAGGAGAGAGGTAGGTACCTATGTTGTCGTTGAGTGTGGACCCAGCCCAGCACCTGTCAAGTGCCAAGCTTCCTTGCCCAGCTGTCAGCTGTCAGGTACCGCCGTGGTTCATGTACCGGCACCGCAACTCCAGACGGGATGCCGCGGGTCGGGTTCTCCAATTGTTAGTGCAGCTGCTAGCATATGTACCTCTAGTGCTACTATTAGTGTTAGTGCAGTTGCTCTTGTTTAGTAAGGCTGTTAGTGTTCACCGCCTCGATCTCCTAACAGTCAACACGGCAACGCTCGAGAACCGCGCATCAACATGACATGTGCAATGAGTAATGCACGACGGGATGTAGATTAAGATTGATGATCCAACATCTTCTCTGCGACCTTCCGGATTACTTGCTCTCGTATTTGCCTCTTCCATGGCATCCGTTCTCTGCATCGACGGACCATGGTACCCCATGTTTATCCCCCTTTTCTCGGAGTTTTCCCGTCTAACAGATGCAACTTCCACCTTCCGCAACGAGAAGGTGACTCTGTTGTCCCCTGTCTTCACGCCTTTTTTTTCTCTCCGTCCGAGTCCCGATTTCTCTTCAACTTCCAGGGGTTTATGCACCATGGCCGGGACCGCCAGGCACAAGTCCTCGAAATGGGTTCCTAGTTGCCGGATTTTATCCTGGCTGGCCGGGCTCGAGCCGGGGACTTTATTGTGTGATATGACAAGAGACGGCGTTGAACCGCTAGACTACCGGGCGTTTTGAGCTTGCTCTTAGCTGCATATGCAGCATCTTGCCAACTGGATTGGCTCATAAACCTTGCATTATCCACAGAGCATCTCCGTTATCAGTGAGAAAATGCGGTAGATCGCAAGGTATAAAAGAGTCATGATGCCTCCAGAACTGGAGGTTTGGCTCTTGGGCCTCTTGTTTACGCCCCGTCAAGCCTTTCCCAAGTATCAAGATGCGTGGACACTTCTGGGCCGTCCCGGCCTTACTGGCCGCCGTCATTGACCCGGCCGCTTCCAAGCCAGTCACCACCACAACGGCCAGCCAAACTGTCCTTACCAGTGAGCCTTGTGCCATTGTGAGTAGCTCATGGGCTACCCAGAAGGCTGCCAACCCGGCAGGTGAGTTGAAATATCGACAGACTATCTTCGAGAACGTAAGCTGACCAGACATCAAGCTACCCCGACTGTGGCAGCAGCTCTTGCTTACGAGTGTCTGAACTCGATCCCTCTCGGAAAGGCTGCCGCCATCGAGCTCGTGGATTCGCTCAGGCCCTACCTCGACTGGCAGAGTGACTCGGCCTACAAGGCCAAGCCGCCCAGGGAGTACCCTTACCCGGGTTACGATCTCTTCGGCGCTCTTGACAACGTCAAGGCCAAGCTGCAGGCGGACAAATACGCCAACGAGTACCAGTTCCAGCAGGAGCTGTATACCACCGTCTGGGGCCCCGGACACGACGGCCACTTCGTCTTCTACCCGGACGCCCTGACGCGGGTCTTTGAGTGGCGCCGCCAGCGCTCCCTGGTGTCCATCAGCGAGGATGGCAAGTCCCTGCCCGTCATCAAGGTGTACGAGGACGTCCTCGCCAACCCCAAGACCGCCTCCGTCGTCAAGCTGATCAACGGCATCGACGCCGCCACCTATCTGGCCAAGACCATCGACGCCGCCGGCTTCAGCCAGGACCCCGACGCCAACTACAACTCCATGTTCTACCAGAAGGCCACCTTTGCCAACAGCGGGTCGACCGGCTACTTCGCCAACGGCGGCCGCATCCGGTACATCTACCAGGGCGCCAACACCACGCTGACCTTCGCCAACGGCACCAGCTTGACTCTCGAGAACCAGGCGGCCGTCAAGGCCGACATGACGGGCGTCACCTCGGGCGCGGCCTACTACGCCAAGTTCTGCGACCCCAACGGCGTCTCCACCGTCGCAAGCACGGAGTCCGCCGCCGCCGCTCCCGCAGCGAACGTCCCCGGCTACCCCAAGCCGGTGATCATCACCTCCGACGCCGTCGTATCCGGCTACTTCCTCGAAGGCGCCGGATACGAAGACGTAGCCGTGATCGCCCTTCTTGCCTTCGAGTCCGAATCCATCGCCGAGTTCCAAGCCGTCGTGCAGGATTTCATCGCCGAAGCCGTAGCAGCCGGCAAAACAAAACTGATTGTGGACTTTCAGAACAACGGCGGCGGCTACATCCTCCAGGGTTACGACTTCTTCCGCCAGTTGTTCCCCTCCATCGTCCAAGACGGCTACTCCCGGTGGAAGGGAACCGACTCGTACAACGCCATGGCCCAAATCGTCAGCGACCGCGTAGCGGGTATCAATCCCTATACCAACCCCGACGGCGACCTAGTCCAGGACTACGAGTCCTCGTTCAACTACCGCTACGACCTGAACTTAACCAACCAGCCCTTCCGCTCCTTCGACGCCAAATTCTCCCCGCATATCTACCAGGGAACCAAATACACCAACCTCATGCGCTGGGACCTCAACGACAACCTGACCACCACCAACGACACCTACGGCATGGGCATCGAGATCACGGGCTACGGCTCGCTCTCCCCCTCCGTCGTGTCCCAACCTTTTGACTCCGAAAACATCGTCATCCTCTACGACGGCGTGTGCGCCTCCACCTGCACTCTCGCCTCCGAGTTTTTGCGAGTCCAAGCAGGCATCCAATCCATCGCCATGGGCGGCCGTCCCTCCAATCACAATCTCATCCAAGGCGTCGGCGGCGTCAAGGGCGCTCAAGTCCTGCAGTACCGCAACATCTACTCGTACGCCCAGAGATACCTCCCCCTCGCCAAGACCGAATCCCAAAGGGAAGCGCTCTCCCAGTTTTCTGACCTACCCATTAACCGGAGTTCCTCAGCGGCCGTCAACGTGCGCGACCAGATCCTGCGGGATCACGTCAACGACGGCACGCCCGCCCAGTTCGTGGTGGAGGAGTCCGAGTGTCGCTTGTTTTGGACGCTGGATATGGTTAGGGATGTGAGCGCTGTGTGGAAGCGGGCTGCGGATGTGGCGTTTAACAAGAAGGGCAAGTGTAATGTGGGTGGGATTAAGCCTGGTAAGGGTAAGGGACCTAAGCCTGCGAACCCACCGGGTCATGGTAACGGTGGTGGTGGTGGACGGCCGGGAGCCGGTAAGGGTAATGGGAAGGGCGGGAAGAGACTGTCGGAGATTGTGAGGGAGGAGGAGGCCAAGGTTGGTATTTCGAGCTTTGGTGGAAAGGGAGGCAAGACGCAGCAGCAGATTGAGGATTGGAAGGCTGTTTATCGGTTGCAGGTTATTCCTTGAACGGGGTAAGATGTTTTGGATATGAAGAATTGGATAAGGGCCCTAAGGGGACGGTGTTGCATATAGGAAGAGGGGAGTACTTGTATAAGCGAACTGCGTACATAGTGATACCCAAAGATAATAAACAGCACGATGCTAAGTTGCCCATTGTTGAATAGAGAGGTGACTCGATGTATCACTGGATACCGAGCAACAATAATCGCTTTTTTACCTTGTCAAACCTGCGCTGCTTCACATTGTTCATCAGGGGACGAACAAATGTGATCATCAATGCTGGAGACGTGATGTTGAAACTGAAGTGTCGTGTCGCCAAAGAGCTACCCGGTCTTTATATTGATGTGCTAGTCACGTGACGTCTTCCAGCCGGAAACACAAAAATGCACCCGAGATATGACAAGATTCAAGTTCAAAAGAGACAAAGGAAGCACATTGCACAAATAGACATGTGTTGTTGTAATCAAGTGTGACTTTTTTAAGTCGTCTATCATCTAGAACATCATGCATCTCTTTCGTAATATCCACGTTGGGTATCCTCCTTTTTTCCCTCCATACGGGCCACACCATGAAGACATCAGAATGGACAGGACCATCTCGGGGGTCTCCGGTCCCCAAGCGTTCCCAATCCTTGCCTCCCGGTCACCCAGTAGAACGATACGCTGCAACGGTCGTCACGCAAGAGAAATTATGATCTAAAAGCTCATAACACCAAAGTAGACGCAAAACCCCCGATGCCTGACCATGCAAACCGGACCCAGAAAAAGCAACTTTTGATTCTCCGTTGACAAAGTGAAATCAGTCTTGTACCACCCATCAGCAACGAGTGATTTAGAAGTCGTCCTCGTCGGAGAAGACCTATTGAAAACGAGTTAGTGAACCTGTTGACAGAACATCAAGGGACAGTGGATTGTTAAACGTACCTCCTCACCACGCTTGCGGCGAGCCATACGGTCCTTCTTCTTCTTGCGGAGCTCGGCAGAAGAGAGCTTGGCCTTCTTCTTGGTGGAGACGATCTTGTTGCCCATGGCATCGAACTTGTCCTCCTCATCACCATCATCCTCCTTGAGGCGGGGACCAGAGCCCTGGCCCTGGACCCAGTTGTGGCCGGAAGGAGTCATCTTGCCATCCAAGACAGCCCAGACTTCCTCAGTCAAGTCCTTGGTGAACTCGGCAGAGTGAGTAATGATGATGACACCACCCTCGAACTTCTTGAGGGCCTTGGAAAGGGCACCAAGAGAGTCACGATCGAGATAGTTGGTAGGCTCGTCAAGGACGATCAAGTGAGGACGCTGCCAAGAGCAGGCGGCAAGGACGACCTTGACACGCTGACCACCGGAGAGACCGCGCATGCGGGAGTGAGAAACAAGCTCGGCATCGAGACCGAAGTTGGCGCAGTGAGTCTCGATCTCCTTGCGGACAAGGGGACGGAACTGACCGGAGGCGAGGGCCTCCTTCATATCGACATCGGCAACCATCTTCTGATGAGAAGCGAGAAGCTCGTTACGGGGCAACCAAGCGTTGTCAGCGGTCATCATGGGGACCCAGCGCTCGTTCTTCATGCCAATGTTCTCGCCGAGGGCGAAAGAGCACTCGTACTCGTAGGAGTTCTTGAACTTTCTACGGCTGTGAATGCCAATGACACGACGGGGAGTACCCTCGACCTTGAAGACCTTGTTCATGGCCTCCTCATCGGCCTCGGTGATGATCTTGTTGGCACGATCCATGGTCTCACGATCCTCACCAGTCTGGAAACGCCACTGGATGTACTCGGAGGGAGTCTTGTCGAGGTGGTTATCGATATGGGCGAAAGCGTGCTGCTTGATGTAGGCGATACGGATGTTCTCGTGCTGGTAGATCTCACCTTCGGTGGGGATGAGCTCACCAGTGAGGACGTTGATGAGGGTGGACTTGCCGGCACCGTTGGGGCCAATGACGGCAATACGGGAGCCGAGCGAGCACTGGAAGGAGATGTTGGAGATCTGGGGCTTGGCAGTACCGGGGTACTGGAAGGACATCTTGGTGGCACGGAGAATGGCCTTGGCCTTGGTCTTGACACCCTCAAGGAAACCGGGCTCGGGGAAGGAGAACTCCATCTCGGAGGCACCGAGCTCGTAGTAGGACTTGGCAGAGGGGACACGGTTGACGAAGTCCTTGAGGTTACCACGGTAACGCTTAAGCTTGAAGCGCTCGTAGTGGACAATGTGCTGGCAGACATTGTCGAGGAAGCCAGAGTCGTGAGAAACGATGATGGAAGTGCAAGGGGAGGACTTGAGGTAATCCTCAAGCCACTTAACGTTCTTGACATCCAAATGGTTAGTAGGCTCGTCGAGGAGAAGAATATCGGGAGCCTCAAAAACGGCACGGCACAAGGCGAGCTTCATCTTCCAACCACCGGAAAGAGCAGAGATGTCGTTCTTGATCATGTCGGTGCTGAAGCCGAACTCGGCGAGCTTGGCCTCGACATCCTCGCGGGAGGTGTCGACACCAGCCTCCTTGAGCTTCTTCATGGTCCAGTCAATGGTGGTCATCTCAGTATCCTCGGAGTCAAGGTCGTGCTCAACGAAGACGGTCTTGACCTCGGACTGCTTGGGGAAACCCTCAACCTGCTCGTTGTTGATGGCGCGCATGAGGGTGGACTTGCCGGAACCGTTGGGACCGCAAAGACCGTAGCGCTGGCCACGCTTGAGACGAAGGTGGGTCTGGTTGAGAAGAATCTTGGCACCGTAGGCGAGGGAGAAGGTGCAGTTGCAGAGATCCTCACCCTCCTCGTCGTCAGCCTCAGCCTCATCGGCCTCGGCGGCACCGGGGGTAGCCTTCTTGCGGAGGGCATCGGTGAGAGCCTCGGACTCAGCGTCACCAGCGATGACAGTGATGTAGGGCTTGACGGCCTCGGCCCAGATGGAGGACTCGGTGGCCTTCTCGTCGACGAGCTGACCGGCAACGGCGGCAACGTACTCGACAATGGGGGCGAACTTGTCGAAAGCAGAGGCGTACTTGCTGCCGAGGATCTCCTTGAGGTGGGCGAGGACGATGTTGACATCACCGGGGTTCTGAGCCTCGGGGATCTTGCCGTCAACAACGTTACCGACACGGGTGAGGGTGTCGAGAGCCTGCTTGGTCTTCTCACGGGCCTCGGGATCAGCGAGGTTGTCGTAGTTCTTCTGGAGACCGGGCATCATCTTGGGCAAGAAAGGAGCAACGATGTTGGGGTCGTCGACGAGCTTGCACATGTTGTCGACAATGACAGCGGCCTTACGCTTGATGGCGGTGTCGCGCTCACCGAGACCACGATCAAGGAGAGGAACCATGAGGGCAAGGGTGGGCTCCGTGACCTCAGTGACGAAAGTGGTGGCACCGAGCAAGTGAACGGTCTCGGGGACGTTCTCGGGCTTGGCGATACACTTGATGAGCTCGGGAATGAAACGCTCGATATCGCGGTTGACGATAAGCTGGCAGAGCTTCTCCATGGTCTGGTAGGCGCGGTCCTTGACCTCCTTCTTGGTATCCCACATGGCCTCAGAGACGACGGGGATGAGCTCGGGGACACGGAGACCGAGCTGGACGGGGGCGGTGCGGATGAGGGTATCGATGAAGTCAAGGGCGGTCATCTTCTCGGGCCACTTCTGGGCGTTGCGGAGGGTGTCGATGAGGGGGCTGAGGGTGGCCTTGACAGCGTTGGGGTTGATGGCCTCGGCGATGGCAAGAGCGGCAGCAATGGCGGCGTTCTTGACAGCGGTGATCTTGTCACCAGCGGCACCGAAGACGCTGGGGAGGAGGGAGATCAGGTAGGGCTCAACATGGGCGGAAACCTCGCTGTGCTGAGCGATAGCCTGGATGGCGGAAAGAGCCTTCTCGCGAGCAGTGGCATCCTTCTTGTTGGCGAGCTGCTTCTTGAGCGCCTCGACAGTCCTATTGGTGATTCACATGTTAGCACAGGCTTCTCCAAATTTTTGGTGTCTGTGTTTGTGCGTTGAGGGGATGGATTGCCCGACTGGGACTGGGACACTGGTGCCTGCAGCGAATGCACAAGGTTGGGGTCAAAAGAGTCGGTGCCTCCAATTTTTTGTAGATCCTTCGGAGAGGCATTTGTGGTCCATGTCTTTCAGCACCACACACAAAGCGAAACCCCACTCCACTTTTGGCGGGGCGGGCACGCTTCGAGCGATGCTGAAATTTTTGCCAGCGCCAAGGCAGGCGCCATGGGAGGGCAATCGAGTGGCTGATGCGACCCAACAAAATTTAAGGGAAAATGTGAGGGAGTCTTACTTGACGGGGGTATCAAGGTCCTCGATGCGACCGTTGATGAAAGAGGCGACAGCTTGGGAAGCCTCCTTGACGGCATCGGCCTCCTTGGCGATGGTGAGCTTCTGCATGAGCTCATCAAGAACCTTGAGGCTCTGGGCGTTCTCCTTGGCGGACATGATGACTGATTTGGTCGTGGAGTCGACTGAAAGAGTTGTTGTCTAGGTCGGAGAGCAAAAAAGAACAAGTGCCGTCGGTCTGATCGAAGCAAGCGACTTGAATGGAAGAGTCGTGGAGGTTTTCGATGGAGGGTCGAAAAGGATTCCTGACTCGAGATCGGCTCTTCTGAAGAAGTCGCGCGAAGAAAAGTAAAAGACTGAGTGGAGGGCGTTCGCGGAGAACGAAACAGTCGGGTAGAAAAGAATGGAGGTCAAACCTGAGAAAAAAGGAAGAAGGAGGAGGGCAGTGGATGGGGCCGGGGGACGGAGCAAAATATTTAACCAAGTCCCTGTGGAGTGGTTTTGGCTGGGCGGCGGATTTTGCTGCAGGCGGCGACGGATGTGCGCACAGGCTTTTTCGGTAGTCGCAACCTTTTCCAGCAACAAAAAAAAAAGCTTGGGTGTGGTGAAGTGGTTGAGAGATCCACTTGTATGGCGCTGGTGGAGGGGGGTAGAGGGGCTAAAGACGGGGGGGTCTGGGTCTAGGAGGCGGGGCGAATGGAGGCGTCGTGGCCGAAAGAAGTTTTTTCTCTTTCCCTTCACTCCGTCCATCCAGTCTTGCTGCAGCCTTTTCTCGTTCGCCAGCCAGGACAACGTGGCCAGGGTTTTACAAATCCCCCAGCCCACGCAACCGGGTCCAATTCACTGAGCGTCTTCACGGATTGGCATCACCAAATTTGGGATTTTTTGCCTCTCGTCGCCTCTGCTACTATTACTTCATGTCTCTGGGGCAATCCCAGTTCTTTGGTCTGAACTCGGGCACTCATGGCAGTCTTCCAACTGAAGCAAAATGATCACAAGCGTCGGTGGTTGACAAGAATTCAACGACTCCCTCTCCTTGCCCCTCCATTGATTGGCTTCAGGCCCAAACACGCTACTCAGCAGACATCCCTACTTATCCTTTGACGATCCCTGCTTATCTCTTTATCAGACGCCCCCACCATTCCTGATTTGGCCGTCGAGGAGGGCGGTGAGCCGGAGCGTTATGCAAAAGTTTGAGTGCTGGCCAGAAATTCACACTCGCCGTTGCCTCTCTTCCATCATTATCACTGTTCATTTCTGTCCGTTATTGGAGACCCTTTCTCGGCGAAAAAGGGCCAGGATCCTGAACTGCACTCCGAGTCCCAGACTCTCAGCATCAAACCTGTGTGGCAAGTTGATGGGGTTTATTCGAGTGCACACTCCATCGCCATGGCCGCCTTGGTGGGGCAAGTCTTGACATCCGAGTAAAAGACAAATAGCCGCTTACACCAACAAACCCCCCATCAACCTTTGGTGTTTTTGTGAGTACATGGTCGCAGGACAGCTGAGGCGTGGCTGACTGTACAATGCAATCTCGGGGATAAGCCTCACAGTGGTTGGCGGATCACAAGCAACACATCAAAGCAGTGGACGTGGGATGGTGGGTGAGATGGATGATTTCGATAGGAGACAGAAACCAGATCCGGATGCGACACATGCTGCTCTCTGCCGTGTCCATTGGTACCCTTCACCAGCCTCAGATATGGTTGCACGCCGACGAGACTCAAAAAAGAACTTGGGATTAGAACAGCAGTAGCCACTTGCCGTGTCTCCAGTTCTTCTCTTGTTCTTTCTTTGCCACCCAGAGTATTCATTCGTTGCCCTGTCAACGACAATAATCCAGCTTATGGTACCTGTTGAGATTTGCCCACACAAAGCCATCTGGCTAGAGATATCTTTGCCTCCCTCCTATCTATCACACATGGCTCGTGCCGTATGGTCATTGACAAACGTTGCCACCGAGGCCAGTCTCTGATTTCTTTGGGATTCTGACAAAGAAAAGCCAAAGGGGAAAACTTCGAGAACACTCCTCTCAAGTGTTAGAGAGACGGGCCTTCGTCCGTTTGTCATGTACTTCCCGGTACCTGCTCCTGCCTATCAAAGCTCAGCTCGCATCCCACATGTGCGTAGCGTACGGAACCCGCTTCATGCGTCTGCCATCCAGCGGGCAGCTGCGTATTCAGCACATTTTGGCCCTGCTTCTCTTTGCTGGACTTCGGCTGTGCAGCCACGTCTCTCACCGCATCTTCTTCCTTCCTTTCTCTTTCTTACCACTGCGAATATCGATCGATGATGGTCATCGTGAACACGTATACGGTACCCCTCTCTCTTACACCTAGACACCCAAGTCGGGTCTGGCCCCTCCGTTCCCGTCTGCCAAAATCCGGGGCATACAACGATGCCTGCTAGCTCACGATAAACAATGCAGTGTCAACTTTTCTATGGGTCCCTGTTAAGGCACTGCGGCAGCTGTGGGGAAGGTGGAAGGGGGGTCGGGAGATTTCTTTTGCTTGCTGCGTGTTGCATCTTTTGCATGCTGACCTCAGACAAGCAGTGCAGCGGTCCTCGTTGCCCTACGGTCCCGAGGGTCCCTTTGCACATTTTGTCCCTGGCAGGCAGTGCGTTTCGGGCGGCAGGGCCTCTTTGTGCGTGCGTCTGTGTGTGCGGCACAGGCATGTGCCAAGACCTCATAGGGATGGACTAGATGGGTCTTCGAGAATGTCTTGGCAAAGCCTTGTTGAGACCCCCCCAAAGACAAACAGGCAAAGTCGATCATGTTCTTTCGAGATCCTCCATGTTTCGGAACTTCCGCTTCCAGTCTTCCTTCGATATCCGTCTCAAGCCGCAAGTTCGGCCCGTGCAATCTCGCCACCACGCCCGCCGCGCGCGGGAACGGGTACCATCACCGCTCCGGCCGACAACGACGCCATCTGGCTTTTATACCAGGCAACATCAGGAGTGTTTGCCCCGGTTTAGATCCGGCTTGGCCGAGAATATCGGGTGGTTGCGCCGGCGCCGCGAGTCGCGGTCCCGTGAACCATCAAGAGGACTTCTCATTCGAAGAGGGATGGCATAATTTCTCTGTTCACCTCTTCTTGTTCGTGTCGCCTTAATCTGGGTTTCGACCGAAGGTGTCTCTCAGAGTCTATTCTATACTACCGGGTCTGGACAGCCAAATATGAAGGTTATCAAAGCTGGTAACTCATACGTAATCAGCCATCAAGGTCCTCAAACGACAGCAACTGCTTAGTACGCCACGATGCTGGCGTCTGTCCATCGTCTTACATCGTATAGACCCATAGTGTCGCGACCTACGGGTATTTCTGACGATACTTCCCATTACTTGCTGTCATAGGAGGCAATGCCTCTGACCTCTTCAAAAGAAAGGATTGGATAATCTACTGCAGCAATCATCATGGACGCAGTTCTTGGACTAGACACTTGCGACGATTATCCGCTAGTTGCCATGAAAGAAAAACCATTTTACCTAGGTGCTTTCTCAGCAGATTAGCTTGCCCATGACACTATCCATGACCGGCATATCCTCTTGAGCGCCAGCCAGACACGGATAGTCTCCTCTTCAGCTCTCTGGTGAATACCTTCTTACAAGAATTGGTGAAAAAGTTCCGAAGAATCAGTTTTGGGCTTCGGTTACCAAGACACCGAGGTAAGGTGTCCTGGCGAACGCCTGCTGAAGTTTATAAAGTTGAAGTACTCCAACTCGGGAGCATATGAATGACCGCAAAAACATACGTACGTGTATGTCATGTCACCTCAGGGCTGTGGTGTAAATTGTTCATCTCTGATCATTCAGCCCTCTCAAAAAAGGGCAGGTAGGTAGGTAGGTATCATTCTTCTAACCACCAACCATATCATACACCCCCACCCATATGCTATTCCCATCCACCACCTATTAATACAATCCCTCCTTCATCGTATCCGTATGTCGTTCGTTAAACCATTAAAACCTTCGTTCCCCTCTTCTCTTCTTCGTGTGTCCATATCGGCACCCAGCATCAAAAAAAAAAAAAAAAAAACCTTCCCTACTCCTGATGACTCTTACTAGCCGCCCCCTCCTTCTTCATCCACTCGCAACCGGTAAGCTTGCCGGCCGTCTCCTCGACCGATCCGTACCCCGACGCGGCCGGGTCGCGGCCCTCGGACGCCGCTTGTAGAGACGCCTTGGCGTGCGCCTTGTCTTGCTCGCCTGAGGTGGTCCAGGCGTGGGAGCCCGTGATGTTGCCGATTGCGGCCTGTAGCGCAGAGATTGTGGTCAGCGTGAGGGTAAGGGGATGGACAAAAAGAGAGGAAGAGAAAACGTACCTCAGCAGCGCCCTTGATGTACTCGGCGTGTCCGGCGATCATGCCGGGCTGGGGCTGGTTGGCGTTGGAAGAAGAAGGGTTGGTGTTGGTGTTTTGGTTGGAAGAAGACATCTTGGTGGTGGTTTTGGCTTTTGTTTGTTGACTGGGTGTATTTGGAGTGGTAGTCTTTGGTGTATACTTTGACGGATTTGGATGATCAGAAATGTCAGATTGGGAGATGATGGTGTTTTGTAGTTTGCGATTTTGCGATGCGAACACCGCTGCGGGAAGGGAGGGTCTAACGATGACGTCGACCCGCTGACGTCATGGGTACCTCTACGGCATCGGCATCTGCACCCCTGAGGCTCTCCGACATCAACGGCACCATTCCACTTCTTTTGGGGAGTGACATTGAGATTTTCGGTATTTCAAATCGAGGAACTGATATAGATCGATTTGAGATCATCATGGCTGTTTTTGGATCATCGAAGCATGGGGGAAAAATCGGCATGAGAAGCAACGACTTCATCCAGAAAGTGTCCCTATCCAGATTCTCGAGTCCTTCGCTCTACTCCTGAGCCCTGGCCTCCCACTATCCCACCACCCGGGATTCTCGAGGATAGGTTGACAAATACCTAACGATTCACAGCTCAGGAGCAATCTCACCACTCCTTCCCTATCTACACACCCGAATCATCCTGGAAATGCTTCGGCTCCTGCCAATCCCACAGATTCCTCGGCTCCCCATGCCACTCCCTCCACTTCCTACACTTCTCCTCAATAACCGGCTTATCCTTCTCCATAATAGCCGGAATCAACTCCTTGTTCTCAATGATTTGCATAGCCAGACCAGAGGAGGCGTGGAAGGCGATGTGGCAGTGGAGGATCCAGGCGCTGTTTGAGTTGAGGGTTAGTCAGTGTATGGAGAAACAAAGGTCAAATCGAGCAAGGTAAGGTGGGGAAAAGGGGGGGGGGGGAAGGGAAAAGCAGAGGGAGAAAGCGGGATGGAAAAAAAAAAAAAAGTCACATACCCAGGATTATCAGCCTTAAAAGCAATAACCACATACCCGCTCGCCGGCAAAAGCACCACGTCCCTCCTAGTAGGATTGTCACAATCCAATCTCTCATTCTCACAATTCAACTTATCGGGGGTAAACCACCTCCCTTCGCCAATGTGACTAATATCCGGATCATCATACCAATTCTTGCTACTCTGCCTCAACACCGCAAAGTCGTGGCCATGCAAGTGAATCGGATGGGCAGCGGGGAAGAAGATCCGAGCCCCCTCGGTGGGCACTTTGTCGGGAGCGGTGATCACCATCCAGATCCATTTGTCGTCGTTGGGATCGGTGGTGGGGAGGGTGACGATGTCGAGGTACGATTGGTTGATGAGGGATGGGAGGGAGGAGAGGGAGAGGAGCGTGGGGTCGGAGAAGTTAATGCGGAAGGGGGCTATGTGCATGTCCCAGCGGGTCTGGCACGTGGTACGTTAGTAGTAGGACAAAGGGAAGGGAAGGGAAGAAAAGGGGCTGGAGGGAGGGAGTTGGTGGTGAGATACGTACGTAAGGCTGGTCATCGGGAATATAAGGCGTGCTGGTGTTGGGACCGCCAGACTTGGTCATACCGACGTCGAAGATGTAGCGCTTGTTGGGTGGGAGTGTTTTTTGGTCGGCGACGTTGGGATCTTGATTTTCGGTCAGAACCATACCATTTATTCCTGCCGGACACATGCATCGAACTCACCGATATTCACCGGATTCCCAACAGTCCACGGTATCTTCGGCACCAGCTTGTCCAGTGGCTCATCCGCACAGGTAGTCTCGTACAGAGGCGGTTCCGACATGGGATCGGGCCGCGATTTCATGGTCTGGTAAGTCGTGTTGTACCTGATGATACCCATCTGCGCATCGGGACCGTAGGGGAACTTGCTGCATTTTCTTGCCGGGGTCACTCTCATCCAGTAGTTGCCGTATCTCTCGGCTTCGTACGGGTTTTGTAGGCCGTGAACGAGGACGTGGTATCTTTGGCCTGTTTCAGTTCAAGTCAGTATGTTGAACCTAGATGAGAGGAAGGGGGGATAAGTTACCAATCCCAATCTTAAGATTAGTAGTATTATACGGCACGATCGGCACAAAATCCATCTCAATAACCTCCATCGTATGATTATCAATCGAAAACACGAAAGTCGTATCAACCGCCGTGTTGATCAGAATCAGCAAGTGCTTCTTCCCCTCATCCAAATAAAGCGTATACTTCTGCTTCTGACTCCCAGCAGAGCCAAACTGTCCCACCCCGTTAATCAGTATATTCGTCATCGACGGCGCCGCGCCCGATGCAAGCATAAGCGGCCAGTCCTCGAACACGCTGCGATGGTTCCAGTCTGTTAATAACAAAGGCTTGAACGCCTCGTCCGCCTCAAAGTTTGCTGTTGAGGGGCCGTAGATGGTGATGGGACCTAGCAGACCGTCCCCGTATTGCAAGGAGTAGTGGCTGTGGTACCAGGCTGAGCCGTATTGCATGGCGCGGAACCGGTAAGTGAAGGTGTCGCCGGGGGCGATGGGGCATTCGGTTATCCCGTTGACGCCGTCCATGTGGAAGGACTCGAATTGGCGGAAGCCGTGCCAGTGGACCTGATGGAATTTGTTAGTGGTGGGAAAGGGGAAATGAGGTTCAGGGAGCTGTGAATGTGGGTTGAGAGAACTTACGGATGTGCCGTTCCAGCGGAGATTGTTCTTTACGGTTACCTCTGTGGTCCTGTCAGTGACAACAACCTTCGTGATGGGTGGGAATGTAAATGTACGTACCAAGCCAGTCGCCCCAGCATGCCTCTGTTTGCGATCAGTCAGTATGAAGCCATTCTGAAGGGCTTCTCGAAGGGGATGGATGCTACTTACCAAGCCAAGGCCCTGGATATGTGCGGTTGAACACCTTGCCATGTTCCATCGTGGCACCATCCGGGGAAATAGGTTGCTCCGAGACTTCCAAGTAGAACTTGAAGAGTGTCAGCTCTGATACCTCAAGACAAATGTGGATGGTGATATACCAACCTTTCTAACCTTCCCCTTGGGGATCTCCCACTCATTCTCATAATCAGTCATAATATCAATTCTCTTATCCTCATACTTGTGCTTCAGCCAGCACGTCCTGTTCTCGGGGCCATAGCAAGGCTCCCAATCCTTCATGTCGGGGTAATGGCAGCTAAGCCCTCCGTCGGGGCCTTCCTGCGGACTCTTGGGTGTCCCGACGACCGGATGGCCGTTCACCATGTAGGAACGTTCCTTGCCGCCGGTGTAGAGAGGGACTATATCGTCGACGGCATTGTTGGAGCTGGGGGGCAAAGGGTGGTGGGAGGAGGGCAAGGGCAGGTGATGATGGACATCTTCCAGTGGGATGGGGACTTGGGGGCGCTGTGATGAGAGATCACTGCCGTCCTCTGGGGAAGAGAAGGTGAGGAAACTGAAGACCTGCACGACGCCGGTCCACACCGAGGTGAGCCTCATGGTGGGCGTCAATGAGGGTTTGGGGACGTTTGTGTCAAGGACAAGAAGATTCGTGAAGGATGTGATTGATATGACTTTAGGCGAGAAAAGGGGTATAGGAAGCGAACAAAATTAAACCTGTTCTCCGCACCACACAGCTCAGCTTTGAAGCTCTTTATAAGCTTTCACCACCTCGTCTACCAGATGTCTCATCCATAAACGTGGCGGTCTCGCCTATGAGCTGTGTTCAGGTAGCCTCAAATCATTAGCATAGTGCTTGTGGGGTAGACAGACGCAGAAAGGTCAAAATGCAATCTGCGATACAAGGTAAACTAAGCCACCTACCTGTTCAGCTTCCCCGCCGTCTGTACCTAACCGTCGGTATGTTCCAGAAGTGATGGGCCAGCGTGAGGGGTTATGGGTTTTAACGTAATGATCAACTCTCACAGCCAGCCATGATTCTCGCGGTTTCAATCGTCGACCAATGAAGCATGAAAACACAACACAAGTTCTCGGATACTCTAACAATGAATTATCGTGTGTCTTGGACCCTTGTGCCAGAGTGTCTTGTGGCTGGCTCATGCTAGAGCCGACCCGGTCATCCACTCACTAAGAAAGCAGCTGTAGCTCCATTGAGCGGTAGCCCGATGAAGAGGCGGACTGAGCCGCAATGTTCCAGAAAAAAAGCAACGTCTAACGCATCAACAAGCATGTCTGAGGTGTGATATCCCATTGTGGCTGGCTGGCGAGTCTCTCTCTCCCTTTACAGGTTTCTGCAGTGATCAAGCTTCAACGCCCACGCACTCAGTAATCTCCAGAGCATCTTCATTGCCACTCGGCTCCCAGCTCTTGATAGACCTGCTGTTGTATTGCAGATTCGGATTTCCCTTCTCTTCGGAATTCTTGTCAAGCTCTTGCTTCTCTGTAACACTGGCTCTGACCCACTCAGCATAGGGCGGGTTTCCCGGTAGGATCATGTTGTCGGCAACCAAGACAGTGCCTGGGCCGACAAGACCGAGTCTCTCACATCGCTTGAGATCACTGGTGTAGCTTGGCTTGTGATGGTCAAAGAAAGCCATGGCAAGCTGGGACTTGAGCGCGCCTGAATCGTAAAGACGTTGGATACCCTCAGCACCAGTGCCAACAGTGATTCTGACGACATCGCTGAGGCCAGCCAAGTCGACGAGGCTTGCGGCGACAGCGGCAAAGAGGGGGCTTTTCTCGACGCTATGGTATTGCTTTCCGCCAGCCTTTCTCAGGGCGTCACCGAACATGATGGCAGAGTAGCCGACATAGCCGCCCAGCTCGAGGATGGAGTCAGGCTTGTAGTCGGTAATGAGTTTCGTGACAACAGCGCCTTTGGTCTCGCCAATGTTGATCAGGCCGGTGACAGAGCGGGCAAAGTCGTCGATGGCCTGTAGGACCTTTTGTGGGTTCCCGCGCAGCTGGTCGATGTCGGGACGGCTGTAGATGGACTCGAGCAGGGCAACTTCGCGGCCATCACTATGCTGTAATGCTCATGTTAGCCATGCCGTCACAGGCGGGATGCCGTCACAGGCGGGAATTGAGCAAAGCATGACTACTGACAAATTTGCCGTCCACCTCCCAGCTAAGGTAGACCCTGGAGCGGTCGAAATCTGAAGTCTCCATGATACGAATCTGCGTTGATGTGCGTAGACTTTCCCTTTGTGGTGTGTGTAACCGTTGAAGCTTTCACTTTTCTTCCGAACTTGGGTAGGTGGAAATGTCTTGGAGCTGGAATGAAGAGTGGAAGCAGATTTGTACCTCTCTCTAGAATGTGACCGGAAGAGGTGCATGACACAGAATGCGGACTTTTACCAATCTCGTCTCGCGGCTTCTGCGGTACACGTGTACGATCCTGGAAGCAGCAATGAGGAGTTGTACGCAACAACACGGAGCTCTTCATGTGATGGTCAGCGCGGGGGAGTGCAGCCGCAGCTCTGAAGGAAGCAATTGACTGGATCAAGTTGCCAACTCGGTAGCTCTCCGTCCCGATACGGAGCGGGGCGGGCAGTGTTCCTGCTGAACATCTTGATTGAGGCTGAGCCCGGACAGTAAATCCGAAGTAGAGGGAGCTGAGGGCGGAACCCGAGTGGACAGACGCGTGGTTAATGAAAACCGATGATGATGCGAGGGAGTTGGTGCATATTGGCATCTGGCATGTTGAGTGGTCGGGAGGAATATGAATCCGAAATGGACTTGGCGATTGGAAGTGGAAGTTGAGGCCGAGTATCCACCAGAACTCCACTCCTCACTCTTGCCTGATCTCATTGGCCAATCTTCACTTACAGGCGGTGATCGACAGCAGGGTTAGGGGCTGAAAAGACAACCTTCTCTGATTGCTATCAGCCCGATCTGGATATCCTTGCTTTGCCCATACCATCCAGACTATTGGTATCATGCTACGTTACACGAAAGTCGGTCTTGGGCGATTCCAAGCCACTGTGGTGATGACTCCGTTGTCGTGGGTTTCAGACCCCCACTCCATTTTGCTTCTGTTGAATGGATATTCTGAAGAGTTGCTTCTTCAAATTCGACCATATGAGTGTGAAGATGGAGGGCTGAGACTGTGTACTTGACGGGTCAAAGGCCGGACACGGTGGAGTGGACGCGGCGACGATAGCCCCGTTGCTCTCTTCTCGACGACAACGATGAAATCATCACTTCCTCCAGTCCAATGGCCTCTCAAGCTCACCAAAGTTGGGGTTGGTCAGTTATGAGACATGCTTCACTGTATTGGCTGGCTGACTGCCTGGCTGGCTGGCTGGCAAAAGAGGTGGGAAAGGGATTCGAGTCATTATCAGACAACGAAGGCTGCCAAACAGAACAGGACCGATGAAAAGATCGTTTTATCAAAGCTGATCACTCGAGGCCCATATCAGTCTGTCGGTGAGCAGGCTAAAGGCATCAGGAAAGTTAGGATTAGCCACCCTGCTCTTCATTACCTCGTTACATTCTCCCCAACACCATCAATATCGTGGATGTTCGTGAGCAATGAGTCCTGGCCGGGAGGAAATGGAAGGATGGCCCAACGTCAGTGGATATGCGTTCACATCACACACACACCGAGGACCACATCATACAGCCGTATCGGACTGATGAGGAAGGGAAGGTACAAAGAGTAGCAAGTGCTCGATGCCGATCACAATTTCCTTCGACGTTCTCAAAGGAAGCCTTCGCTGTCATGGTTGCCTCTACGGCAGACAATGGAGCCAGGCACGATCGGCTGTCCGATGAGCCGACCCGCACTGAACCCTCTAACGAAGAACGAATTCGAGAAAAGTGCAAAAGGAAGGAACGTGGTTTGGACGAAGCAAGAGGTATCAAGCACAAAAGTCCGTAATTTCCACCACAGGAATAGCAAGAGCGGCAACCTTCTCACAACCGGCCACGGAACTGGAGGGGGCAAGGAAATATTTCTTCGATCGATGTGAGACCTCATCTAGTTTCAGCTAGAAGACATTGGGTGACACAACTACCTATACCTATGAAAGACCATCCAAACTGCACTTCAACATCAGTAGTCGAGTACCTCTAGCCATCACCGCACAAAGTGTCCATCCAACTTGTCTTCATCCGTGCTATTCCCAGGGTCGAAGCGCGTCAAAAAATTGGGTAGGAACAGTAGAAGGCCATAACACTTCAAATTTGGAGTTTACCTAAGGGTTGTAGCTCAAGCCAGCAAGATGAAATTATCTGGCTTAGGCGAACAGCGGCCTGAAGCCGACGCTCTCGATGCCGTTGAGGCCATCGACGAGCACACCTCGCTCCTCCACCCACCGCCAACACCACCATTGTCATCCTCCGCCTCCTCCCTATCAATAACCACAGTCGAAGCCATCTCCCGCATCATCAAACCCCATCAAGACGAAGAAAGCCAGGCCACCCTCACCGGAGATGACGACTCCCTCTATCATCGCGACTTATCCCCTTCTTCTGCCTCAACGCTCATCCACTCCGACCGAAACCACTATGACCACCATCCCCACAAGCTCTCAGGCGGGCAATGGAGGAAGAACCTGGTCCTCCTCCTGGCCGTCTTCCTCGTCAACTCCGACAGTGCCATCCTCCTGGCCATGTTCCGCCAGATCGCCAGCGATTTCGACAAGTTGAGCTCAGCGAGCTGGATCATCACCTCATACATCATCGGCGTCATCGTCACCCAGCCGCTGTTTGGGAAGTTGAGCGACATTTACGGGAGAAAGCCAATGCTCATCATCGCTTATGTTTTTTACATCCTCGGTGGTGTTTTGGCCGGTGCTGGGTTTTCCTTTTGGGGTGTTTTGCTAGGGAGGGGACTTTGTGGTGTGGGCAATGCTGGGATTACGGTGTTGATTTCTACGTTGATTGTTGGTATGTTCACTCTCCTGCCATGCTGGAATGAAGCCGTAGCTAACGGGCAAAAACACAAGACCTCGTCCCAATCCGCGAAGTCGCCGTCTGGCGCGGCTACGTCTACGCCATCAACCAAGTCGGCCGCGCCATCGGTCCCTCTCTGGGTGGAATCATTTCCGACACCTTCAACTGGCGCTGGTCGCTCCTTTACCAAGTGCCCCTCAACATATTCGGCCTCTTGTTCATCTGGTGGAAGATGTCCTTTCCCTCCCCATCGTCGTCACCCTCCTCCTCTTCACCCTCGACCTCCTCCTCTTCAGCCTCAAGCGCAAAATCCAAACTCTCAAGAATCGACTTTTCCGGCTCCCTAACCCTCGGTCTCTCCAACGTCTCCCTACTCCTCCTCCTCGACCGGATCCAACACCCTCCCAGCACCTCTTCCACCTCTTCTTCTTCCATGTCCTCCTCCCTTGCAACCTTCCTCCAAGACCCCTACACAATAACCACCCTCTCCCTCTGGCTCTTATCCCTCACCTTCTTCTTACTAATCGAATCCTTCTGGGCGCGCGAACCAATCCTCCCTTTACGGCTTTTATTCCTCACCCGCAACGTGTTGAGTTCCTACGCCATCCAGTTTCTGCAAACAGCGGCGCAGATGGCGCTTTTCACCACCGTACCGCTTTATTTCCGGTTGGTGAACGGGGACTCCTCTGTCAAAGTCGCGACGCGGCTGCTGTTTATCACCGTGGGGACGGTGCTGGGTGGGCTGGTGAGCGGGCTGGTGATTAAACGGACGGGGTTGTATAAGTGGGTTATTGTGGTGGCTGTGGTGCTTTCGGATGTCAGTTTTACTGCCATTTGGTTGAGGTGGAGAGGAGGAGGAGGGGAAGGGTGCGGCACAAACTGGTGGGAAACGGGGTACGGGTTCCCGGTTGGTGTTGGGTTTGGGGTGTCGCTGTCGGCGGCGTTTATTGGGTTGACTGCTGCTTTGGACAGTAAGCCCGCTGAAAAGGGCAGCCAGGTGGCGGTTGCCACGTCGGGGTTCTACTTGAGTCTGAATCTGGGAAGTCTGTTCGGGGTAAGCGGAGCGAGTTTGATCATCAGCTCGGTTGTTGAGAAGACTCTCAGAAAAGAGTTGGATGGAGTACCGGATGGAATGGATATCATCAAGGAGGTGATGTCGAATATTGACAAGATTGGGGAGTTACCCGGTTGGTTGAGGGAGGTGGTGAAAGGGGCGTATACGAGGAGCTTTGTGTATGTGTGGTTGTATGCCCTTGTTGCTGGGTGTTTGGCGCTCGGGGCTAGCTTCGTTATGAAGGAGGGCCAGTTGAAGGATGGCAGTCAGTTGAGTCATCCGTCTCCTGCTAGAAAGAAGAGAGGTAGCCGTCCTGGTACGCGAAGGCGGGAGGAGCGGGCGCAGAGGATTGGATACGACACTTTTGGAAACGGAGGAAACAGGTACAGCGAGGAAGATTCACCTATTGCTCAATCGGGATGAAGGCGTGTAGGTGGACGGAGATCTAGAGTTGGATTTGTGCGATATAAACAAAAGAAAGGGAAACAAAAAGGTGGAATTTTTATAATATGTAATACGTGTAGAGGTATCAAGTAGCACAGCGATATAGGACATAATATGTATAAATGAAGAAATTGAGAGAGAATGGACGATAGTATCTCGGCAAACCTAGAGGTAGAGGTGGTTTGATCTTCGCTTGTCGTGGTCACTAGAGTACTACAGAGGCCACAGTTTATTAGGTACCAGAAGCAAGCCGTGGCAAAAAGAAAAATCCATTTTGAACACTGGTTGACAAGAAATTAATGCGTGACCCAAAAAGATGACCAAAAAAACAAAAAGCTCAGCGGCCCATGAGAAGGGTCGAACCCGTCCACTCAAGGTGCCGCCTACGAAAACTGTACCACCGTCACCAACGTAACGAGCAATGTTTATCTGGCTCCGCCACATACCGCTTGACCACGAGGGAACTTGGAGTTATTGGGGGCTGCGGAAGCGGGACCTTATAAGGTCCAAGTGGAAGGTCCAAGGCCTGGCAGGCGAGGTAGTTGCACAGGTTGCGTTGGTTTGAATGATGTAGTTCCACGACTCCCTTGAACGAAATGTCTAGAAAGCTAGGTAAACGCCCCAACTCCTTAACTCCTTTGTATCCTCAATGTCTTTCCTTGTAGGTAGTCAGTGTTGACCCTCGTCTCGATGTGATGGATACACCTACCTTGCCTAGCATTTCATCTGACATTCATCCCAATCGTAAAAGTCGTGCACGACGCCCCCGACATCTAGTCTAGACCCCCAGTCTATGATGACCTCTACTCCTCATTTTCTTCCTCCATCTCAATCCCACTATCAACCCTCTTCTTCCCCGGCTGCAGCCAGTAAACACCTGCCATAATTATCATCATTAGCAATCAACATCAGTCAACAAATATGAGATTCACACCTCAGTTGAACGGAAAACTCACCATAATCATCCCCCTCAGAATGCCAACTCCTTTTTAACTTCAGTCCCGGCCCCTCACAAATCTCCTGCACATCCCTCGCCGTCCACTTTCCGCTCCCCAGCACAAACACCTCCTCCCCTTCCTCCAACACCACTTTCTTCTTCCCCCCCGTCTTGCATGTAACCACCGTCTCCAACTTTCTCTTCGGAACCAAGTAATTCTCATACCGCTGCCTCTTCCCATCCCACCTGCCTTCAAACCTCCAGTTCTTTTCGTCAAACATATGCGAGTCGCTAGAGGAAAGCTGTAACTGCTCCCCAGCAGCCTCCAAAGCATGCAACACCCACCGTCTATTCTCTCCCCCAGGCGCATCATACGCCCTCTCCACTTTCTCTTGATCCAAACAACCATCTACCCCCAGCAGGAAACCCGCCAAGTTCTGCATCCCAATCCCATTTTGGCTAGACGTAGTGAACTTGGCCAGCAAGTCGGATGCCTCCTCTTTTTCATAGTTGGCGATGCTATTCCCCAACCAAACCATCGTCTTCCTGTACGGCGCCAAGTCCGGTTGACTCAACCAGCGCGCTCCATCCTCGTAGGTGCCTAGAAGCTCGCGGAGTTCGATGTTTTTTAGAGGGGCTGTACCTGTACGTTTGCGGAGTTGGTGCAGGGAGGAGGAGAGAAGGGTGTGGTCGACGTCTAGGGCGTAGTAGACCATTTTTTTCAAACCCGCTCTTGAACCTGAAGAAGAAAAAGAGTCTTCTATACACTGATCAAGCGCACTAAGAAGCAAAGCAGTCTTGGAGAGATTTCCCGCCCCGAGCTCGACGAGGATGTCGGTGGTCGAGGAAGCGATGGTGGAAGCGATGTGGCTGATTTGTTTCTGCAGTAAAGCGTTCTCAACCCGGTAGGGATAGTAAGAAGGCGTGGCGAGGATGGAGTCGTAGAGGGATTGGCCCTTTTCGTCCCAGAGGAGGAGGGAGGGGAGGGATTTGCGGCCGGGGGGTTGCAGGAGGGAGGAGAGGGTTTGGGTGTCGAGGGTGTCGAGGAGGGAGGTGGAGGAGGAGCGGATGTCGAGCATGTCGGAGGCGGAGGAAGTGTTGGAGGAAGGGGTGGAAAGGTGGTGGTGCTGGTGGTGGTGGTGGCAGAGCAGGGATGGAAGGGTTTGGGGGACGGACAGGGAGGATGGTGCCCCTGGGCTGAAGGAGGAGACATTTCCGTCTTTGGTGTTTTGGTGGAAAGGGTGTGATTCAACACCGGGAGAAGGTAGGACTTGAGCCATGGTGGGTTGTACTTGGGTTGAGGTGGTAAGACAACGGGTGTGAAGTGGCGGTTTTGAATTGTTGAAATGTGATGAGGTGCAACAAGTGATGCTCAGGTTTGTCGTGTTGAAGCCGACTTATCCTGAAAATTGGCGTTGATGTGTATTTGATGGAGAAGATGTGTGTTACCTTATAAACCACCGTCAACGCGGGAGTATTGAGCCCACAAGGTCCGATCAGCCTCAGCTCTGTTGTGCTCTCCTGCTGGTGGCCATACTGCGGGAGCTTTCCCCCCAATCGACCTCTCAATTCCGTATGCAAGGTGGTACATTCAGGAGACTGCCTGACTGTCCATTGTTGCACATTAGCTGGACGAAGATGATGTGCTTGCCGCAAAGACTTCTGGCCCGAAACAAAGAACCCTTCTCAAGTAGTGATGTGATCGACATTCTACACCGAATGTTTGGTTCCTAGCCCAGGGGTAATGCAGACAGAGATCGCATATGTGACGTTGACCCCCATGTCCATGATGGAAGGCAGTTGGTCGGATAGTCAGACTTCTGGTGATGGTGATGGATGAGTAGGCAGAGGTACACAGTACACTGTACCGAAGGGCGATATGGTGTTTAAAAGAAAGCTCCTGTGAGCAGGGGTTGATCAGTAGAGGTTCGTAACCAGAGCGTCCAATATGCTGCTGCCCGGCGAGGATGGCAATCTTCAGCTAGGAGAGCCAACGCCACCATGGTGAGTTGAAGGGAGGAAAAGGGAACCAGAGCGTTCAATATGCCGCTTCTTCAGCTTGGGAGAGCCAACGCCACCACGGTGTGAATTCTAGATCGCCAATTCGGGGGCATATCCGTCTGGGCACAGGTTGGTTGCTATGCTGGTGAGTTGAAGGGAGGCAAGGGAGGCAAGGGAATGCAGTGAGTGAGACATGATGATGGAGGTTGCCTCAGGTTGCGTACCCATTGGGGGAAGCGGCGATGGTTGCTGTGGACAGGGTCTTCCTGTGCAACTACAAAATGAGGGGTTACCTGCACCTCAACTGTGTGGCTTGACTATCCTTTTCTTGTACAACATTGGGCACCTAACAGAAGCAGGTTAGTTCCTGCCGTGTATGCACCTCTCCCGTCACAAACATCAACATTCCACTTCGACATTGGATTCCTTTGACTCTCCAGCAGAGTTGCGAACGCCTCTTTCAACACGATGACTTAAAGTTTCCAATTGAAAAACAAATGGTCGGGGTTTATACACAGTTTCCGGACATATCTCAAAGGAGAAGCTGGTAGTGTAGAGGTAGTTGCCTCTATAAAGACACGCCCAGAAAATCGATGACGACGCCGGGATCAAAATAAACATCTGAAAAACTTGGCTCGGAAACTGAGATACCCAGACATGACGAACTGCCCAGGGCTGTGATGGATGCTTCCGCATTTTTACTAACTGGGAATATGATCCGGGGAATATGATCCGGGGAATATGATCCGGGGAATATAATCTGGGAACATAATGTGCTCCAGGCTTATCCAGCCATCAAGGTTCCAGCCGACTCCAAACCATTGACTGGGCCGGGATTGTTCACCGCATTTATGTCGTGGTCTCTGCAGATGCTCGGAGTAAACAAATGTGCTTGGGGCTGAAGAGAGGGCATGAATGAAACTGCTCGTCTTTACCTACACAGGTATTGACTAAGGTAGCTTATGACTTGTACTTCGCCTAAGCTTCTCATAATACCATCCTCCGCATTAAACAACAAACAAAGGTTTGTTCGAGATGAGTGAAGTCAAAACAGTAGATGTTCTCATTATTGGCGCTGGACCAGCCGGTAAGCAACACCAGAATCCTCAAAAACGCCGGGACATAGGCTGATACTCTGCTCACAGGGCTGGCCCTAGCCAATTGGTTCCGAAACTCCAACATCAACGTCCTCCTCGTTGACCAGAAAGCCGGGCCTACACGGCGAGGGAAAGCTGAAGGGCTAAAGTCAACAACAAACGAGATCTTTGACTCGTACGGTATCGGACCTCAGGTCGCAGCAGAATCATGGAGACTGGAAGAAATAGCCATCTGGGGCCAAAAGAAGGACGACGGCGAAAGTGGGATCGAGAGGGAGCAGCTGATACAGGATAAGGTGGAGGAGTTGGGCAAGGTACGAGAGACAATGTTGCAGCAATGTAGGTGCTTCATGTTTTTCTTTCGATTGTCTGATTCCATTCAGTCGCTGATTGTCGACCCGTACAGCAAGAGTCGAATACCACATGCAGCAAAACCTGCTAAGCCACAAGAACATCACGATCCAGTACAACACTCAGCCTGTCGAGGTCAAGATCGATGAGTCCTTGCTGCATGAGGGTGAAGTTTATCCCGTTGAAGTGCGCTTGGTCAAGACGCAGGTTGAATCCGAAGGGGCCTCGAACATTCTGGAGAATTCAACACCCCATGTGAGAGCATCCAATGTCACCAACTCTGGCAGCTACCTAGTGTAGTATTGCTAACAGGCCTTAGAAGACCGCGGACGGGGATGCCGGCGAAGAGGTCGAAGAAAGAATCCGAGCCAAATACATCGTAGGCTGTGACGGAGCTCACAGCTGGCTTCGAAAGCAACTCCAAGTCCAACTCGAAGGCGACCTAACAGACTCTGTCTTCGGCGTCGTCGACCTGATCCCCAAATCCAACTTCCCCGACCTCCGCCGCGTCTGCTACCTCCGCGCCTCTAGGGGAACCATCCTCCTCGTCCCACGGAGCAACAAGGAAGTCCGACTGTACATCCCCGTCGAGAGCGGCAGTTCTCTTTCAGACCCCAAGGACCTCACCTTCGACCGCATCATGTCGGCCGCCCGCAAGATCATGTCCCCTTACACTTTGGAAGTGGGCTCGGTCTCGTGGTGGTCCGCCTACCGCGTTGGCCAACGCGTCGGCAGTCACTTTTCAAGACATGATGAAAGGGCGTTCCTGGTGGGAGACGCAGTCCATACGCACTCTCCCAAGGCCGGGCAGGGGATGAATACTAGTATTCAGGATGCGTATAACCTTGGTTGGAAGTTGCGACTGGTGTTGGTGTTGCAGAGGGATAAAACCCAGCTTCTTGACTCCATGGCTGCCAGGAAGTTATTAGCGACGTACGAATCCGAGCGCCGACCCGTAGCCCAAGACTTGATATCCTTCGACAAAGGCTACCTGAAGCTCTTCGCCGCTCCCTCGGCGCAGTTCGACACGGAGTTCTTGCGGGCCATGAAGTTCACTACTGGCCTTTCCATCCGCTACCCGCCCTCGTGCGCTGTGCAACTTCCCCGAGGCGTGGAAACGGCTGAACAACTTGGTCCAAGCCTGCTCAAAGCCGATTTGGTCCCCGGCAAACGTTTACCGGATTTTCAGGCGGTCTACCAAGCGGATGGCATCGCATGCTGGATCCACAGGCGGTTGCAAGCCACGGGTTGCTTTCGGGTGATTGTTTTTGCTGGGGACATCGCTACCCACAAGCACTTATCGACGAATGTGCAGAAGCTGGGGGAGTACCTCGCTGATCCATCAAAGGAAGGGTTGGGAACCTTGACAACTGGAGGAGAGGCAGCGCCGGTGGAGGTGCTCATGGTGCATAGTGCTAACCGCGACAAGATTGAACTACTTGATTTGCATGAGGTGTTTAGGCCTTGGTGCGATAGTGAAGGGTATGATTACTGGCGGGTGTTGGCGGATGCTGAGAGTGTGCATGAGGGACATGGGAGGGTGTATGAGCGGCTGGAGATGGATCCGGAGAAAGGGAGGACGTTGGTGGTGAGGCCGGATGGGTATATCGGTGCGGTACTTGATGTTGATGATTTTGAAGGGCTCGGGGCGTACTTTAAGGAATTGGGTTTGCTGTCAAAATAGGCGGAGGGTGTTGGTGATCCCAGGCGGGCATAAGTACCTAGGTAAAAGACACTTGAATATCTGAACTGTTTGTGATGATACATACCTACCTGACCGAATAGACCATCGACGACAATCACCAGCTTGCACTTTAACTCACTCACTGCTGGGTCTTCATCAGCTCATGGGACAGTCGGTGTCTGGTGTGGAAGGACGGGTTCAGGGTTAGGGTTTAAGCAGACGAAGCTGCCACAAGCACAGTCCACCACCACCTCAGGCTTGGCATGCATGCGCCTGACGGGATGACGACGCGAGCGTGTTGTCCATCTCTTCTCCATTGCTCCATCACCACACCGACTTCTACCATCTGATTTAAACATAAAAGAGAGTTATCGCGACAGATAACTTCGACTTTATCTCAGATTATCCCTGATTCATTTCCGAGTTTAACTCATTGTTCGACCTTTCGAGCCTTCACCATGGAGTCCTTCCTGCAGGGGGACGTCTGTCAGGACCTCCGCGAGATAAGTATCGTCAACCTAATAGTTTCCATGTAAGAAACCGCAATGTTGAACTCCTATAAGAAGAATATGTACTGACTTATGTAGTGTCCTTGTCATTGGCATGCTCATCAGCTACCTGCCACAACATGCTCGCATCATCTCAAGAGGCACATCGGAAGGGATATCGCCCTACTTCGTTTTGCTGGGGACAACCTCGGCAACTTCTGCGTTTGCCAACATCCTCCTGTTGCCCAAGTCTCGCCAGGATATCGCTTGCTGCAAAGAGATTGAGACTTTCCACTGCGTAGCTGGCCTACTCGGTATCGCGCAACTGGGAGTTCAATGGTTATGCTTTACGTTTATGTTAGTATCCCCTATCGTTACTTGGGCCGACTTTTGACCAACGTTTCCACCTTCAGTTTTGTTCTCTTTTTGGTTTTCTTCCGATACAACCCCGTCGAGGACCCAGACAACGAGGCGGCGCTTGTCGAAGAACAGCCTAGGTGGCAGACGGCTCTACTGGTGGCATCTCTCACCCTGCTGCACGGCCTGGCAGTCATTGTCGTCACGGGTATTCTGAGCACCATCGCCCACGACAAGCTCGCCATCTGGGCAAACGTGCTCGGCGTCATGGCCGCTCTTCTCGCCGCTGTCCAGTACATCCCTCAGATCTGGACCACCTACCACCTCAAGCACGTCGGCAGCTTGAGCATCCCGATGATGTGCATCCAGACCCCGGGCGGATTCGTCTTCGCAGGTAGCCTGTTTGCGCGGCTAGGTTGGGCTGGATGGAGCTCGTGGGGCATCTTTGTCTTGACCGCGACGATGCAAGGCTTGTTGCTTTACATGGCCATCTACTATGAGATCCAGGCGCGCAAGGAGCTGTCTAAGACGCCGCTCCCGAGCCAGACGCCTTCGCATCTGTATGCTAATGGCTTCGATGACGATACGCCTGGTCGGTTTACCTCGCATCCGGAGCACTATGCGAATAACCAGGAACAGTTGCAGGCTATTATGGACCGGCAAGATAGTGATGCTGCTGCTGAGACTACCCCGTTGCTCAAGTCAGGCGGGATTGGTAACTCGGGCTCGAATTAGGATGGAACCCAGCCTTGATTTAGTCGGTGGGCGACGAAGACTTTGACGAATGCGTCGAAGCCATGATTCTGCCAGGGACCCATTAGGGACCCATTCCTTGTTTCTTCACGTCGGGTTTACTCTTGCACATAATGATGTTAACTGCTCGGGACGGACAGATGGAGCTCTTCTGTTTGTAATTCACTTTAGCGTTCGAGCTTGATGATTGTTTGATATATGTAGATATACCCATGAATGCCCCGTGGACCTCCATTCACACTCTCACTGGTATGTAGCTTTACACATCACTGTGGCTGACCACCCTGATGTATGGTTCTCGGTATGTATGCTTCCATTCATTACAAAGAGGGCAGTGTAGCGTGAATCATCGGAAAGTGTCATACCGGAAATCAACATGGGAATGACTTGAAATCCCATGGGCATATAGCTGAGCCCAACAAAACCTCCGCTTGCATTTTTCTTTCTCGGACCAAACCTCTGGAGCTTGATCTTTGTCGCCATTACCGATCGATTACAGTACGTACCGCCTTGGTTCATGTTAGTGATTTGGACCCACTGATAAGCTTGAGCAGCCCGGACCAGCATCTCCACTTTTCGCCGTTAACGGGTGGCCCCCACTACGAAGGTCTCCCGGCCCCCCGCAAGCTCTTCTCGACGGTTCAACCACTTTACGCGGTGCGAGGCGACACGCAGGTTCAAAAATATTTTATAGACCGCCGGGTGCGACCGACAGACAAACACCTACTGCGGTAGAAGCATTCCTTGGCTGGCCACTGCCAACTTCCATCCCGATGGCTATCACAAAGCTCGCCGGACCTGTTGGCCACCACGACAGCGACGATGAATATGACGAGGGGTTACACCACCCGCAGCCTCAACAACCAGCAGAGATCATTGCGCCGCAGCCAATTCCAGTTCCCGTGAACCAGTCGACCATCTCCAATGTCTCGACTGCCGCCGTTGATATCGAAGCCTGGACCGTCGCTGCCCTCGAGTCCTTGAGGATCGCCAACAGTGCGGCAGGCCCGGTCGATCCCGCCTTGAAGCTGCGCAATGTGGTATTTGACGATGGCGACGATACATATGCCGCAAATATCACGCCGCCGCGCCGACCTCCTTCGCGCCGGGACAGCATGAAGAGGCGCGAGGCTCTGCTAAAGGGCAAGGAAGGTAGCAGGCAGCGACGGCGTTGGGAGAATGGTAATTACTCTCTCCCCTTGTTCATCGGGCTAGTGCCAGGACTATTCAAGTTCCCTAGTTCGCACTCGTCACAATCCGCGTTGCACGCTTGGAGTTTGGGAACAAGCTAATCAAGTCAATCATTCGGTTCCCTGCCCTGCTGCGGTGGGGGACCGATTTTTGATTTCTTCTCTTTCCACAGACCGTCTTGTTGGAGTTCCCAACGTACAACCGCCGCTGCCTTCGGACTGGGCAGTCGGGCCGACGTATCCCATTCACGATAACATGCCGTACCACCTCGCGCAGTACTGGGACAAGGGGCTGCGCGAGCGCGTCGAGGAGCGCAAGGCCGCCTTTGCCGTGCATCGCAAAAAGACCGTTACTGCCACCAGCCACCAGCTGGGTGGGCACACCACGGCTGTTTCCTTGGTGATCTCCTCGTCTGTTGCCAAGACGCGCGCAGACGTGGGAAAGGTCCCCAAGGATTTGCGCGCAACGGCCAAGAAGACGCCTGCCGTCAAGGCCTGGCTCCGTGTGTTGGAGGAGCCGGTGAGGGAGTTTGTTGTCCAGCAGCAACGCGGACACAATGCGGCGGCCAAGAAGGAGCAGCAGCAGCAGCAGCAAAAGGCTCGGGACAGTGGAAACCAGAGTGATGAGCTCGGGTCGGATGAGGAAGAAATCCTCTTTACTGGGCGGAAGACGTCTGCGGCTGCCGCTGCCGGTGGTAAACCGCCGGTCAAGAACACGTCGTTGGATAAGGGCACAGAGAAGGGTATCCAACTGCTGCCTGACACGAGGATGGTGCTTGATACTATTGGGGACGACGAAAGCGGAGCCTCCTTTAAGTATGTTCATCTGATACACAGTTTCCTGGGTGTAACTGACCAAGGATTACCAGGCGTTGGCTCACGCACTCCATCTCGGACTATTATGGGCTGGACTCCAAGTCGGTTACGGTCGGAAATCCTGCGAGGAGGGTGGTGTACATCGGTTTGAAACAGGTCGGCAACGGCCCTAAGAGGCGGGCTGCACCTACAAGGCAGATGCTGATACCGCCACCTTTGTGGGAAATGTTTTGATCGGACTACCAGTGTGCCCGGTTTGTTGGATATGAAACCAGCGGGCACAGCGGGATTACAAGGTGAGAAGGAATTTTTGGGTTTAGACTGATCACCTCCCTCATCTCAGACACACAATCACCGTTCAAGCGGAGATCCACCTTTTGTTGCAACATTCCAACCATAGACTGAAGTGAAGCCGAAACAGCAGCTGGGCTGTCATTCTCTGTGATTCTTGTAGCCCTATATAGTTTGGATTTCGAACCCAGGCAATACGGTTTCGGCAAGTGACGATGTTTGTGGTTGATAACACTAGATAACCTACCTGATACGACCAGCGCCATGAAAGGGATAGGCAAGTTGTGAGCCATCTGATTGGTCCTTGGCTAAACCTTCGCTTCGCGAATCCACTAAAGCTGACGAGCTGCAGGTACTCCGCATCACGCCTTTCTTATTTCAACCTCTAGCGATCATCTTACTCAGTTGGCTGCGTATCTCCCTCTTTTTTCCTATGATCTCTTCGGCTTTGCTGTTTTATATGGTACGTGAATGGCATGAGATCTCGTCCTCGGTAACCATCGTGTTACAGGTTTCGCCGGTGTTCATACAGCTCATTCGTTCTCTTTTGTCTGTTGTGAAACCACTCACGACGGAAGTTGTGCCTGGATAAGGGTATCACAGCAGATCAAGCATCAAAGCCATGCGCCTCCTCAATGTTGAGACACTTCAACTTGAGCTGTTTGACGGTGGCCCGAAATGTGCCTACGCCATTCTCTCTCACACCTGGGGTCAGGAGGAAGTGTCCTTCCAGGACATGCAAGACCTAGAAAGCGCACCAGGAACGACATCAACATTCGTCGATAGTGGCTATAACACAGCATCGTCGTCAAGATCCAGTACCGGAACGAGCGGGCATTTTGACTTTGGGAACTATGGCACGACAAAGCACCACCCCGTCACTTCAAAGAAGGGCTACTCGAAAATCCTGGGATGCTGCGCGAAGGCTCGCACCGAGGGTTATCGCTACGTCTGGATAGATACTTGCTGCATTGACAAGTCCTCCAGCGCAGAGCTATCCGAAGCCATCAACTCCATGTTCAAGTGGTACCATGATGCCGAGGTCTGTTACGCCTTCCTTAACGACATAAGTGTTCCGGAAGGGATACCACAACATCCATCACCGTATCAGCTCCTTTACGGAAGCAAATGGTTCACGCGTGGCTGGACGCTCCAAGAACTCATAGCTCCATCAGACGTGGTCTTCTGCGATCGCTTGTGGCGGGAGATAGGAACGCGCGAGTCACTCAGTGATGACATTGCCGCTATCACGGGCATCGACGCTGGGCTGCTGCGGATGGAGAGAAAGCTGGGCGACTTCAGTGTCGCGCAGCGGATGTCGTGGGCGGCGACAAGACGGACTACCAGGATCGAGGACGAGGCGTATTGCTTGATGGGACTGTTTGATGTCAACATGCCGCTGCTGTATGGAGAAGGACAGAAGGCCTTCAAGAGGCTCCAGTTGGAGATCATGAGGCAGTGTTACGACCCTAGCATACTGGCTTGGGCTAGCTCAGACTCGTACGCGGTTATCGAAGGCGTGTTGGCCCAGTCGCCGAGTATGTTTGAGAGTTGTGGGGGGATTACTTGGAGCGCTGCTGATGGAGTTATGGGTGATCACTGCAACGGTGATGGTAGTCACCAACCCAACAACTTCTACCACGAGATCATCGGGTCATCTCTCCTGAAGATGCGCGTTCCGATATCAGACTTCAATGCCCATCACACAGATGACGTGGTCTACAGATCCTACTGGGACGTCTTTGGCAGCGTCGAAGACTGTCTCGTTCACGTCAAACGTCCTACTCCAGTCCCATTCGAGGTTGCCACTGCCGGTCTGATATACTTCCCCCGCCGCATCGCCGAGTTTGAATCCGCCTATCTCCACGACAGCCGATTCCGCTCTTTCAACTACTCCTTTCTTAAGCATAAAGTCAAAGACACCATGCTCGTCCCTCTCTTTGGCTGCACAGTCCTCTCACCGACTTCCACCCCCAGCGAGCGATACACGGTGGGCATCACCTTCTGCACCGACTCAGCGGGCCACTTCAAGCGCGTCCACTTTCCTTCACGCTTCCTCGTGCCTACATCCGACCTCGAGCGCTTTTTTGCACCTCCGGAGCCAATCGAACACGGACACGGCTGCGGTCACAACTACCTCACCCTCCACCTCTCCCTCACAGGCACCGAAATCCTTTTCCGCCCTCCCGTCCCAAAATGGGCACGCTGTCTAGTCCGCATCCCCCCTTCCCTCGTCCCCCCGACATCGACATCAACATCAACATCCTCATCAACCCCTCCCGCAACAACCTTCTCCCTCGCCTCCACCCCAAACCTCATCCCCTCCTCCTCTCCCTCTTACTTCTCCCCTAACCATATCCCCGGGCCAACAACATCCAACCCCGGCACCAACGGCACAAACAACATCCACCTCCCCTGGTCCCTAACCCACACCATCCCCGCCCAAGCCGCCGACGGTTCCGGATGCTGGTACCTCGACCGGTGGAGCGAAGTCACAGACCGCGCCGATTTCTCGCAGCAGCCGTGTTTCAGCTTGCACAAGGCCGGGGTGCCGAGGGCGCTGGCTTTTCGGCACGGGATGGATCCGGGGTTGGGATTTTTGTTGGTTTTTTGGGTCGTGAGATCATCAGCAACACGAGGAGGAACTGGAGGGGGAGAGGATGAGCAGTGGATTGAGGTCGCTGTGCTGAGGAATGATAATAATAAGAAAAAGATGGGTAGTACGGTCATGTGGGTGAAGACAGAGAGGGATTTGATCAAGGTTTTGCAGAAGGAGGTGAATTTGGGAGGGTTTGGAATGGGTCCAGGGGTTGGTGCTGGTGCTGGGGCTGGGGCTGGTGGCACAGGAGTAGGTAGTGCGAGCGCCACCACTGCCGCGGCGGGAAGGGAGAGAAGGAGGAAAAAGAGGGAGTGGGAGTTTGAGGTTGGGGAGGGAATGGTGTTGAGGGTGAAGATTAGGAAGAATCCGGATTATGATATTGCTGTTTTGGATTTTAGGGAGAAGGGATAGCCATTCAGGTAAGATGGTGGTGCATGGTGAAATACGTTTAATTCCAAGAGACAATCCCGTATTGTGTACCTTATGTGTTACGGGTGCTTGAAAGTACCCCTATATGGTAAATACCGGCACCGGCCCCAGCTAGGTTTTCAGCGGCAGAACCTTTACTGGGACCATATAAGCACCAAAGTGTATACCTTCCACCACGGTCCAGTAGCCTATGTGGTAGTGCGCTGGGTCCAGAAAATGCGTGGTATTTTCGTAGGTCTGCCATCTGGTCGGTTTGAGTCCTCCTTAGTTGCGAGTTCGATTCCCGATCTTATGAAGCTGAGCTTTTTGTTTTTCTGGTGTTTCTTCGTCCTTCATTTTCTACCTTAAGCCTTATCGATTGCATTTACATATTTTCTTGGCCCGGACGCTGATTCAACCGCGCTTTCCGACCTGCCCAGTCAGACCATCAAAAGACGGGAGGGAGGTTTACGATCCCTTCCACGACTGGACCTTCAGTTAATGCCCAACTCAAGTTTCATTCAAAATTTTATACAAGTTATAGAACTGCCAACAAACAAACAAACAAACACATCTCAACAAAATCCGGTCCCCGACAGACCTCTAGAAGAATGCCTCCATCCAACTAACAACCTAAATCTCCTGACAGACAGACCTCTAAAAGAGTCATCATATCCGCATCCTTTAAACACCAAGAGCAGCATTAAACAAAAACGCAGCCTGCTGTCCCTCCGCCGCCGCCGCGGCGCTCGAAGCCTGCTTGCAAGCAGCCACCGTCTCCGCACTGGCCTTGCAACTATCCTGCAGCATCTGGCAAACAAAGTCGCTGATGTCCTTAATGTTCAGAGCACTGCCATGGTTGAAGTCCTGTCCATTAACAGCCTGGAAGCTCTCCTCCTCGCCGTGACCATCCAGTCCCTTGGCGAACTGGATCTGGGGGGTGCCACAGCTGCCAAAGTCCAATCCACCACCACCATGCCTGCGGCCAAGCTTGCTGGCTTCGCGGCGGAACTTGGTGTTGACAGTAGTCTTGGCGGCGGCAGCCTTTTTGCAATCGCTGGTCTGCTGCACGCACTGGGCGATGCCGCCGGTGAGTTTACCGGTGTTGGCGGCGTTGAAGCAGGCGTTGTTCTGGATGTCGCACGAGCGGGTGAGCGCCTCGGAGGACTGGCTGAAGGTGTTGCCGTTGACGGAGTAGGGACGGGCGGAGCCGGCGGTGAAGAGCACGGCGGGCGCGGCGCCGCCGAGGGTGCCGGTGAAGGATTGGACGTTGACGCCGCCGGCAGTGTTGTTGGCACCACCAGTGTTGCTGCCAGCACCAGTGTTGTTGCCAGCACCAGCGGTGTTGCCAGCACCAGTGTTGTTCCCAGCAGCAGGGGCAGCAGGGGTAGCAGGGGTAGCAGGGGTAGCAGGGGCAGCAGGGACAGTGTTGTTGCCACCACCAGTGTTGTTATCGTCGCCGGTACCATCGTCCTCGCAGGTGTCATCATCACCGGTGTCATCACCAGTACCATCGTCCTCGCAGGTGTCGTCATCACCGGCGTCATCATCACCAGTACCATCGTCCTCGCAGGTATCGTCGTCACCGGCGTCATCATCACCAGTACCATCGTCCTCGCAAGTGTCATCTTCTTTACGCAAGAATTAGCAATCAGGACAAACCCATCAGACATGGTGACTGAATCGTCAACTAGGTACTCACCAGCAACAGCACGTGCAGCCAGAATGTCCTCCTCAGTAACAGCGGGGGTAAGAAGGTTCACGACGGCGTGGTTGGCGAGCAGGACGGCCTCGTGCGAGTGTCCTTGGGACACTTCGCGCTTCATGTTGGCGGCGAAGCTCTGGTAGGGGAGGTCGCGGGCGGAGGCGACGGAGGTAACGGTGGCTACGGCCAGGGCCAGGAGGGTGGCGTTGTACTTCATCTTGTCGTTTGGGTGATAAGTTGTTTCTGTGATATGTTGGTAATGATACAGTTGTTGTTGTTGTTGTTGTTGTTGTTGTTGTTGTTGTTGTTGTATATGCAGATCAATGGGCCGACCTGTCAAAGCGGAACCCGTAAAAAAAAAGAGTGTTGAGAATGTTAAAACGAAAGCAAAAGTTCACAGAACTGCTATCTAAGGAACGAATGAGAGGACTAGGTCAAAGTTGAAAGAACGGAGTGCTTAGCAGGGCTGTCTTCCCATCTGTGTTCCGTGAAGGGCGATCATGACTTCAGGTATATATACCATCGTCGTAAGATCCAACAAGCCCTGGTCGAGAGAGCATCCACCATGCGTTCCTTGATCTCCTGCACCAATACAAGCCCTGTACATACCGACCCTCCCGAAGGGCCACTTTCATCATTGCATAGTAGCATTGAATAACACCCTCATCCTGCACCGCTGCCATGGAAGCCATGAAGCCAGGGCGTCAGCTCCGCTCGAAGCCGGAGCGAGATGGCCCAAGAAGGAAATCGGTTCATCGGGCAACAACGGTGTTCGACAGGGGATCGATCCGCT
Organism: Neurospora sp. LNF1-1; assembly: GCA_009805225.1. Classification (NCBI taxonomy): domain Eukaryota; kingdom Fungi; phylum Ascomycota; class Sordariomycetes; order Sordariales; family Sordariaceae; genus Neurospora; species Neurospora sp. LNF1-1. The sequence goes on along the minus strand of RAOM01000030.1, from coordinate 49,917 downwards.
GGCCGGCCGGAAAGGCCTCGACTCCATGTTGTTCCGTGTAGTAGCAAGCCAAACAAGCTTACATGTTTTGAGGTATAAGCGAAGAGGGATGTGTACACAGTATAAGTTGCCCCCCTCGCTCACACCTAAAAAAAGCTGATCCTCACAAGGTCCAGTACCCAAGTTTAAATACCGATAATACGACCAAAGAACAACCAATACGAACTAGATTCACTTGTTTGGATACTGAGTGAGTCATCTTCATAGCCTGATACAGTTTTCAGAGAATTTATTGCGTTGCAGTAGTCCGAGAATTGCGGTTTTGTTAGCGGAATAACCTTGTGAGGATCAGGTTTCTCTGAGGCGAGCGAGCCCCCCTAGTACCGTAGTACCGGGCGGCTTTTTTCTGGGGCCCTTGTAAACAACGACATGTCGTGACATGTGAGATAGGGGAAATACGAGGATGTAACCTGTTCAAGATGAATGATGGAAGATTCACCGAAAAGGAGTGATGGCCGCTTGGCCACGGAAGTCCTCTCCGTAGAGCCGGTGTAGGTGAACGAACAGGTGATGCTGCTCGATATCCTCGGATGTTGTTCGAATCTTCCCACTTGAGACCTGTTCAAAAGCCGATGATTTGGAAGATGTGCGTGCCACCGTACTTCGAGCAAGCACCTATGTTCACCGATGTAAATCCATGGCCGCCCCTCTCCCTTATGTTGACGGCCTCGAGTTTGGTTCGGCGGCGGCACGGTCCGGACATGACCGTGACAGAGAGCATGGTCGAAGGTAGCTTCAGTGACAGTCAAAGCCTGCCAATCCAAGTGGAAAAGGAATCATTCGACTTCGTGATCCGTTCATATAAGATGAGACTCCATAAGCGCTTGATTGACTGTGACCTTCATCCTGTTCACCCCCGTCCGTTCACCCCTCACTTCTCACTTTCGATGGCCTCGGCATGCCTCGATATCGGTGGGTGGCTGTCAATGACCTTGTCGCCATGATGCGTGTTTCGAAGCGAACTCTGTGGTCCATAGGTCGTCCACGGGTTAGCCACGAGTTGAGCGTGGGTGTCTTGGTGCCTTCGGTACTCGGATCAGACGAACGATGGAACTTCGCTTGTTACACGATCCTAGTAGGAGCCCCTTTGAGCCGCAAGGGTGAGGGGTTTCAAGATTTTGGTGAAGAAGTCAGAAAGCCGCATCAACACGCGCCCGGGAAGGGGAAGTTCAAAAGATGAGGTTGTTTTCTTTGTGGGGAAAAAGGCTAAGAGCAAGGGGGGGGCATGGGGGTACCGACCCCTGCGATGGAACCGAAACCCACCGAACGTTGGCAAGGGGCTAGAAGGTTGTGGCGCACTAACTTTATTTCACCTGGTGTAGGTGCTAAGCTGTTAGCGTAGACTCGGATGTGATGATGTTCGGAGAATTCCTCAGACGTTAACAAAACAACCAGGGCAAGCTAACGGTTCGCGGCCCGCGTCTCCTTACTCAGCTACCAGAGCAGCACGAACGGGTATCAGAGAAACACACTGGGCTCTATTGGCCAGCTTGGACAAGCTTCAAGCTGAGGTTATCAACATCTGTAGTTCTGGTCAAGCTGCTGTCCAGCAATCCGGCATATACATAGCCTGTCCCGCACCCGCATAAAAAGCCATTGTGTATACCAAATGCCGTGTTCTATGACTAGATGCGTTAGTATTGGAGTATCATGAGGTGACCTATGTTTCTCCCAGAAAGCTAGTCACCACAACATATTGTCATGGGTCCATTGCCACGTCTTCTTATACAATAGAATTTTCTACAAAGCCGGTCTAAAGGAAGAATATGCCAAACATAGGGAAAACGAAAGGGGCTAGCACTCAGCAGCAACCTAGCTCCATGCTCAGCACCAATGTCAGGTATGTAGGAGTGCGTAGGTGAAGAACGCGGTTGTGAGTATGTAGGAGTTTCCGGCTCTTGAGCGCGTATGATCGGTCGTGACACCTGATTGCTGATGTGTATGCGTTTGTGTGTCTTCTGTCTATAGGAAGGTCGTACGAAACCGCGACAAGAACCATGGAAAACAGAAAATCCCGTTTTATGGACCATGACACGCTTCCATACAAGCCCTTTGTCGCATTACCCCTGTACTAATACATTTTTCCTTGTCATCGTCTCTCAGGCAGCAAGGAAAAAAAAAAAAGTGGATAAGGGAATATCGAGAGGATTCCCCTGGTTTGGTTATAAATATTGTCTTGTTTGTTCGATCGGGAAAGTTTTGTCTTTTTGCTCGCTTAACCAATGACAAGCTTGCCCTCCTCGGGGAACTCGTAGTTGGGGATCTCGAGGTTCAGAGGGGCAGGTCCTTTCCTGATACGGCCAGAGATATCGTAGTGAGAACCGTGGCAAGGGCAGAACCAGCCACCGTAGTCACCGGCCTCGCCGATGGGAACGCAACCCAAGTGGGTGCAGACGCCTGTTTTGTTCACACACCAAATGTCAGTCTCCCCACATCGTCGTGTATCCAGGATCCGAGCATCCAAATATGCTGTCCTTCGTTTCGTTCGGAAAGAGGGACATGGAGGACGTACCAATCATGACGAGCCACTCGGGCTTCTTGACACGCTCGGAATCGGGCTGGGGGTCACGGAGAACGGAAACGTTAACCTTGTTGGCCTCCTCGATCTCGGCCTGGGTACGGTGACGGATGAAGATGGGCTTGCCACGCCACTTGATAATGACCTATAAAGTAGAAAAGAGACCAGGGTCAGCGTTCCATCCTAGCTTTGTTCGTCGTCGGGAATCGGTGTGCCCAGCCCAGCACAGCCGGGTCGTCGCCAAGGCGGTTCCGTGGGGTTCCTTACGTTCTTGCCCTCGGGGATGGCGTTGAGGTCAACCTCGACCTTGGCCATGGCCAAGACATCAGCGGAAGCCGACATGTTCTTGAGGAACTCTGTATATCACGGACGCCTCGTCAGCTGTCTTAAGTTCTTCGGTGTTTCGTGTGTATGTGGGTGGGCCAGATGGTTTCCACCCATCCTTGCTCCAGCATCGTTCCAACATCCAGCCATATCCGCCCCCATATCGAAGGTTGTCATGGTCGTTGCATGTCGATGATCGATGAGTCGTAATCGTAGATAGCTCGGCCCCACCATAACAGAACCCCCTTGTCGAACCCCATTGACCCGAACCCATCCGCCATATCCCATCTCTTGTTCCCCCCAACCTCGAGTAATGAATGTGTGAAGCTTCCTCCCATGATCCCATCAAGTCAAGACTCACCCTGGATGGTGGACTTGGCGCCGGCGGCGGTGATGGCGCCCATGGTGCCGACCATGAAGTAGGAGAAGAGCATGTTGGTGCTGGGGGGAGCCTTGCTCATGTATTTGCCGAAGTCGGGGACCTTGGCGGCCTTGCTCTCGCCCTTGAAGGGGCTCTCGAAGGTGGAGGACGAGACACCCTGGAGGGCAGTCGAGGTGGTGAGGGCGCGAACGGCCCGGGCGGGGGAGGCAGCGGCGCGCATGGCGGCGCGGGAAACGATCGAGACGGGCGCCATTGTGTCGGGTCGGGCGGCAAGGATTATTCGCTTGGAAAGAGGACGGAGCGGAGAGAGGGGGTTGCGAGGGCGGGCGAACGAGCGAGGTTCTTCTCTTTCGGGTCGCGGAGATGGGCGGTGTTCCGGAGACGGAATTGACGGCTGCGTAATGCGGTCGAGACGACGAGGCCAAAATCACGGACTGAGGTTTTTCTGGGCCGAGCTTGGTTCCCACCTTTCCCGGCATGGAAACCGCCATAGCTACGGCTTGTGGCCTGAGGCACTAACCAACCACAGCGTCCGCCCAGCTGCTAGGGAGCTACTTAAATGCGCGGGCCCTGATTGGCTCAAGCTGCCCGTTCGTCCACTCTCCGGTTTCTTCCGTCGCCTGGTTCGTCCTGTTAGTTAGTGGTGGGGCATCACCGTTGTGTCACCGCAGCGCCCGAAACAGCTGTCAGTTTGCCAAGACAGTGATGTCAATTGATAACATTTGATGCATTTCCATTCGTTCACTTTGATGATGCTATTCACAAACCCTCTTTGTACTACATGCTGGCCTGCTATGAGCACTCAATGACAAGACTTGCAATTGTCAAAACCTCCATCACCCAAAAAGACGACTTGTAACCATTATCGAAGCAAAGTTCTCCATCGTTTACTCAGTGCATCCGCCGCAGCTCCTCCACCATGTTCCGCATCTGCTCAACACTCGGCCCAAGACCTTCGCAGATTTCCTTCTGAGTCTTCTCATCCACATCCAAAAACCTCTCCAGCAACTCCCCGTCCAAGAACCTGACAGGTCCAGTCGTTCCATCTGCCTCGGGTCCCCTCTCCGCATTACGGAATGCCCTGTAGGAGTTGAAATCGATCTCGCCGACCGTCTTGATCACTGCAGCCAGCTTATCCTGGAACCTAAGCAAGAGGTCTTGCTCGCGCGCAATCGTGCCAAACATGTAGATACCGCCTTCGGCCTGTTTCATTAAGTCAATTGTCAGCCTTGACCTCACGATATGATGAATCTGAAAAGTAGGAAACTCACCGTGGCCAAGAACGCTCGAGGAATGATGATCGCGTTCGGACTAGTCTCGACCTTGATTGGGCGTATCTTGTTCACCTGTTCTCCCAGGTTAAGCTCGCTTGTTATCCTCAGTTGTCGCTGGTCCTCCGCCGTCACACCCTCAACATTCCGTTGAAGCACCATCAAGTTGCCATTGGCATCAGCTTCGAGCCAAGACTCGCCCTCTATATGGGCCACGGCCGTTGCCCACGCCGAATGCCTGTGTCTCGCACACTCTACCAACTTGGCGGCGTCATATTTCTCCCCTTCGGGTTTGGCCGGGACATATTCGACCAACGTAGCCGACTTCATCATGTCAGCGACAGCAATGATGTTGCCATGCACGGCCATGTCCACCGGATAAGTAGTGCATCGATAGGAGGCGAGCTTGACAAGATGGGCCTCGGTGCTTGACGTTTCCTCATACTGGCTGATAACCACTGTCTTGTGGAGTGCAGCCACGATCTTGCTTCCCATGACCGCCAAAGCGCGGCAACCGCCCCTCAGCTCGTGCTTGAGGACCAAGTACGGATCCCGGTTGCTGTCAATTCCAAACACCAAGATCCTACCGCGCTTGTCCGTACCAGCGCCACGGTCAGGATCCTCCAGGAAGCTTGTACCCACGATGAACCTCTCCACAAGATTTCCGTACGAGTCAGGGAGCTCTGCTCGGATAACATCCTCCACTAGCTCGGAATAGGATGGCGTTCCGAGCATAAACTCCTTGCCAGCCCGCGCAAACAGGATCTCATCGACCAATTTGAATGAGCTGTGAATGATCTCCTCGCCGTTGACAACCTCTCTCCTGATACATCCAAGTCCAAATCCCTTTTCACTGGGCGAGTATGCAATCCGACGCACCATCTCTCCCAATTCCAGAGATCGCACGTGCGTCTGTCTGGCTGTGTCGATCTCGGAAATCTTGATCTCGGTCTCGGTAGACAAGACGACAGCCCCTGGGAAAGCCTCGGAGTCAAAGGGACAGACACAAGTAGCGTCCTCGGCCGTCACAGCCGAGTATATAATCCGCCCTTCCGAGCCGTAGATCAGACTAGGGTGCTCAGTCGTCGCAAAGATGCTGTAGATGCCATCTTGTTGTGGCAGCAAATGGAAGCGGGCCTCTCTTGTGCCAAGGATGACACTCTTTTGTCCAGAGAAGGTCAGATCCTCGCCGATGTTGAACGTGACCACATTTCCGTCCTCCATGGCGATGAACAAGGTCATTCCAGGCGTATTGGGCAACACCTTGGCCAAGACAATATCGCGAGGTATGGAAGCATCGTCTGCACTGCGACGGAGAGATTCGCCGTGTATAGGCTCCAGGGTGCTCATATCGATAATGGACACCGTTCCGGACGTCCAGAACCCTACCACGCCCACATCCGATAGCTGGGGCGCCACGTGGATGCAGGCTATCTGATCCTGTTCACTGATGTCCTTCTCTTGCACAACCGTCAAGTCGTTGTCAATGTTGATGGAGACCAGGGTGGTGCCTTGAACGGACAAGAGCAGCCAGTGTTTGTTAGCTGAAGCATTGATGATCTGCCTGTCACCTTCGGGAGCCCACGATGCTATCGTGACTCCGCTTTCGGCGTCAAGGAGAGTAGCGGCCGCCGTCGTCACCTGAAGCAATTGCCCATTGTCGAGATTCGTCGCCAGGAGTGTCTGATGCTGAAGGTCCATCCCATAGTAGTTCTCGACTTCCTCGATCTCTCCTTGAGGATCGAACCTGAATATTCGTGTATCAGTCAGGAAGGACGCGACCAGTGTATCCACGCGCGGCGAGTTGCAAGATTGAAGGGAGAAAAGCGCCCGAGTGTGCTGCAGCTCACCCAGGATCGCAATGTCCTGTAAACCAACACCGCTCCGCAGACTTCGCAAGGTTCCGTCCTTGAAGACACCACTTGCTGTGACAATACGGGCTTGGCCAGAAGAGTACTCGTTGCCCAGCTGGCTGTCGTTTTCCCGATTCCCCATGTCCATCACGGTGAAATCCGTAATAGGACCGATATTCTCTAGCACCTGGACCAGTTGCAGGATCTCGCCGAGATCCTCGCTAAGGAGGTTGAGCCGATAAAGCTGCGAATTGCCGTAGTGCGAACCAACAAACAACATGTCGTCGCCCAGGTACGTCAAGACGTGTGCGCGGGCCGTCTTTCCAATGTTGGAGACATCCATTCCGGTGACCACTGCGCCCTCGGTCAGGATGGTGAGTAAATGTAGGTTTCCATAGTCATCGGCCAAGAAATAGTGTGTAGGATCGTACTCGGCCCAAGCGACGAATATCGAGGGCTCCTTGAGGGCGGACTCGATCTGCGTCTTGGTCACTTCATCAATGTACAGCAAGCGCGTTTCGCCCACCACTATTAGACCGCCAACATGTGGCTTCGCTTGTTCCGTATTACGGAAATGGTGTCTCTTCACCTCCTCTTCGACCTTTTTGACCGGAATCAGTATGCCCGCACCCGGATCCTCCACATCTGCGTCGATCTCTCGGTCTCTCGTAGGATCAAACTTGGAAATCTCTGTGTGCCGGTCGTCGGACGTGAGACGGTACGTCGCCAGTTTGGTTTCGTTGGAGTTGGCCTGGTTGCGGTAGAGGAAGGCAACTTTGGGAATGCCGGTCTCGGTGTATAGGAAGGTGCTGCCCTTGATGAAGAGCTCGGAGAGGCGCACTTGTACCAATATGTCAAGTGTCGTCGCCGTGTTCTTCCGGTTACCCAGCCGCCAGACCGACAAGACACCCTCCCATAGGTGCATGGCCATGAACCTTCCGCTAGGATCGACAATGCATTTGTCCTGGCTTTGCGAGTCGCGCATGTGGCGCTCGCCCGGATCGCTGAAACGGTTCAGGGTTTTCAACTGCTGGGTTTCGCGGTCCCATTCTGCCGTAAAGTATTCGAATTGGTCGGTGCCAACGAAAAGAAGGTCGGTTGGATGGTCTTTGGGCTGAAGCTTTTGGAGAATCGTGATGGTCCCGTTGATAACCTTGGAATGGATCATGGATAGATGACCGTCGGCGAGCTTCCATATTTCTATGCGGTTTGTTTTCCTGATGCGCTAAAATCAGCAAAAGATGATCATTGGAACTGAAGGGGTAGAGAGGTCCATACGCGATAATCAAGCTCTCTTCCTCGGGCGACAAAAGGTTAATACGCAGAGCATGCCGCACGCTGCTCGGCCGGTGAATCGGGGCGACGTAGGCCATGGTGTATGATGCGGCGGGCGACAGAGGCTCGAGAAGTAGGATCTTTACATTCGAGAAATTGTAATAAACATGGGAGAAGTGATATCTTTTATGAGTGTCGTGGGTTCGTTCTGTAGAGTTTGGGAACTGAATGTTAGCGTCGAATGGTTTCCAGCAGTGGTGATGCAATGGACGAGCCGCGGAGTTAAGAGCAGTTCGTCCGCTGTGCGTGGGGGAAGAGGCGAGCGGAGGCTGCAAGCTCTCTAACTTTTGCTGCGCTTGAACGCTACCCCGCGATCGCGACGCGTCAAGCTTTAAACAACCGGACGAACGAACCTGAAGTCAATACAACTGACAAAAATTGGAAAAGAGCTGGTAATCGGCAGTTATACTCTTAAGAAAATTCAATTGAGAGTTCAGCAAGCACTTCGTCCTTTTCTGGCTTATATTCCCTTATTCCTCTACCACAATTCTCAAAGACCATGTTTTTATATTAGTCACCAAAGTGGAGTCAGTGTTGTTAGTTCCCCTTGCCGCTGTTCGTGTGCCATCCTTTTTGTCCAACGGGTTCTCGTTTTATTCCACTCCTCTTGCACATGTAAATCGTCTTTCTTCGCTTGAATCCAAGTTCTAGGATCTTAGTTCACAACACTTCGCTTTAGATTACAACGTTCGCAACCGACAGTTCACCACCTAGGTTTCTAGATCTCTTGCAGCGTCTTCCATGGTTTTTACAGTCCAAGGTCCAACGCCTCTCGAGGCAGCGTGAATGTCAACCGGAAACGGTCCAATTCCCCGATCATAAAGGCCGTTCCCAATCCGATCGTCACTCCATTTTTGAGAACATCTTGAGCAGCCTGAACTCTCTCGCCCTGTACAGATCTCTCAAAGTCCGCCGAATAGAGGTCGCTGATCACAAGGCCCGGCTTTGCTAATGGGAGGGTAGGTATGTTAGTATGTCACGGTGTGTTTGAATGAACTTGAACTCCGATACCTCCTTGTGCATACAGTCACAGTGATCAATTCAAAGGCCATCAGGATTCTCTGGCCTCCACGAATTGCTGAGCATCTTCTGAATGTACGAAACAAGATAGGTGGCTCGGTCGGAGAGACAAGATTTGGTCATGTCGTCTTCAGCTGGCGGGCATTTAAGTTTCTCAGCCATTGTAGAATAGTCAGAGCGCTTCATATCGTTCGGGAGTACTAGAGACTAGAAAGAGAGACGGTGAGACGGTAGAGGGATGATGCGAGCTGGAACTAAATCCCAAACCCAGTCTCTAGTTTCCGTTATGAGAATTCATGATACTGTAGGATCAAGGTGACAATAACAACCGACTTCTTCCTCGCATCCCGAGCGCGTAGCCCAAAGCTTGCAATGAAAATGACTTGAAGAAGCAACTTGAAGGTCGTGCAGTTCGCATCACCTGGAGGCAGTGTAGTGCCAGGGACACGGTGGACGGCGACTATGAGCAAGCTCAGAGGGTCGCCGACCGAGTTGCAAAAATAGGTATAATCACGATTCTGCCCCCGTGAGGGCAGTTTCAGAGATTAAACTGAAAAGAACAGATACTACACTTGATCTAAGCCATAAGGCAAAGAGAGCTAAAGAAGAAAAGAAGAGAAAAACACAAGACAAATCATAGCGACGGTCTTGAAGATTATATACCCCCTCGAGACCCCCTGCTGCCTAGCTGACCTGGTCTGTGTACGAGTGCAAGTTCTGGCCCACTTATATTTTGGGAGGTGGAGCATTAGGGGGTCAGGTGTTCCCAGCTGACGGAAACTTTCCGCGCTCACAGTACAGATCACGTGCATCCCGACGACGACAACGACATATGGAAAGAGTGTCAAGTCAAGATGTACCTAGAGTTGACATTAAGCCACCTAACCACGATCATACTTGCCAGAGATCAACTCTTGCGGCAGTACATCTCGTCCTCGGTCCGAAACACCAAGAACATTTTCGTTTCACCATTCTTCCTTGTTCCCGTTATTCTGGCTTAAACTGTTCCTCGACTCTGGGGCAAGACTGGCAGGCGATGTAAGATGTGAATGACATGGCAAAACGAGGCCTCAGGTCGCCGTAACAGTTGAGCATCTCAGAGACAGATTGCTCATAGGAAGGGGATATGGGCATGAACCTGGTCAACATAGGCACGTCTATCGCAGCTTGAAGCCTTGGTGACACTCACATTCTGTCGCTCATGTATCGGCCAGATCGAATGGATTCCAAGTAATTCTGCTAACCGGACCTTCTTAGTTTCTGGAAACAAGTTGTGGCTTTAACTCGGAGCCTCAACTTTCCGAGTGGCATGTCTGAATTCCAAGCGCCAGACGTCGCTAGGAAGGAAACGCCATGGCAGTTCCATGCCTTCCTACGCATCTGTGTTCATGACCCAAGCCGTTGCCGGTCTGATGTCACCAAGCTTCTAATGTAGACAGTACAAACTGAAACTCTCATGCTGTATCAAGATTGGGCTTCAGTAAATGATGGTGTGGGCGGCTCGTTCATGTGTGAAAGATGTGTGGTCAAGGAATATGACATATAAAATCTGTCACAAGGGAGAAGATGACTTTCGGTGTCTCGCAATGTCCATTGTTCGGAGAAATCGGGGGTCAGCGTGGAACAACTTGAAAAGGTATACTTGAACTCCATGGAAAAGATGTGGGCAAAACAGGAAGACAGAGTTCATGTTCACTTTCCCCCTTGGTGCGTTCCTTTACAACCGACGACGAGATTTACGTGGCTCACCAATTCCACCAGCAAGTCGCCATTAGTGATACTCAGCAGTTCCCTTGGATCAGATCCAGCTCTGGAGTAATAAGCTGCTCGACAAAAACTATTTATCAATCCGTCACCGTCACCCGGACCACACCTTTTTTGCACCCCCTTCACGGTTAGCCCGACTTATTTTGCTGGAGTACTTCCTGCACCTGACGACGAGATGATTGCGAAATAATTAGCAGGACTACCAACAATCTGGAACTGAGAGTCGGTTCACTTTGAAAGGCAAAGAACGTGTTTTTATTTTTTTTCATTGAGGCCGGCAGCACCTTCGAACCCCCCGCGTCATAACCTGTACCGACGCGGGCATCGGCCATTCACTTGTTGCCCCGAGCGCCGTACGTATTTATGGTATGGCAGAAATAACTCCCCGCCTTGCACTGCGCGACCTTTTATCTCCCTCACCACTTCCCGCCAGGTCCATCTTGGTGTTTACCTCCAACACTCGACGTGCGACCGTCGACAAATCCCCCAAGGCCTGTTCAACCGCACCACGGACAACGCGCCCCCCGCATTCAAGCTGCCGGATAACGGTGGCTTTTACTGCAACATGGACGACGCAAATCACAATCAGCCTGACCTAAATCCGTCACAATCAGAATACGTTCAGAGCGTCTTCGCCTTTCAAATGGAGCCCATCGACCCTGCCTTGACGGCTGGCCAGTCCAATACCCCTTTGCGACCGAGCTCGCAGCCGCCCCCTCCCCAGTCTTTTCCATCCAACCTGGGGCAATGCCAAAACCCGAACTCCCATCCCGCTTTCCCCCCTCCCAACCCACCTCACCATTCCGGCATGAACAATCCTAACATGAGCGTCATGGGAAATGGAAACGGCATGGCACCTGCCCAAGGACAAACCTTCAACCAGCAGTCGTCATCTTTTGGTTTTCAACATCCCACACAGTCGTCCGCCGGCCAGCCCATCGCAACGACCCAAACCAACTTTCACAACAACATGGTCAATATGGAGGCTCAGCAGGCCACTCAACAACCTCAGCCATCGTTTAATGGCCATATGAGCCACAACATAGGGGGAAACAACTTGATGGGGTTTCCTCAACAGACACAAGCCACCGCGGCAATGCTACAGTATGCGCATCACCAACAACCTGTCAACGGAATGGTGAACCCGTACCTGGGTCAGGTTCCTTCGTCCTTCGATTTCTCGACTATACCTGGCGCCGCAAGCCACTACAACAATGGCAGCTTTCACAACAACAACTCTCCATTCCGTCCCAACAGCATGCCTGCATTGCAGTCGCCAGCTCCTCAACTTCCGGCTACCTCCTTACCAGCGCATGCTCTCTCCCGTGCTGCCGAGACAATGAAGAGCCAAGTCGCTGCGGAGACCGCGAAAAAGGGGGCCTCAAAGAGTGCTACAAGCCAGACACCTGCCACCCCCCAAGAAGCGAATCCCGCCCAGCCTGCGAAGCGCAAGAGGAATTATGCTCCTCGAAAGTCAAAGGCCGACGGCACAACCGACCCTACGGCTCCCAAAGAGCCACCGAAGAAACGTCAGAGGACGCAGAAAAAGAAGACGGAGGCCACTGCACCCGTCGCACCGATGGCTGCTATGTCGACAGCGACGTCTACGCCAACCTTTACCCCAGCCCTCTTGTCGACCACAAACCATTATGGTGCTTCTCCAGCTAACCCGTCAATGCTGTCGGCTTCAGGAACAGCCACTCCGACCCCATCTATTGGGCACACAACAGATACACCTACGCCTGCTGTTCAACAGGCTCTTAAGGCTATGAAAACATTCCAGCCTACCCAGAGCTTTGTACAGACAACAGGATCGGCCACACTTCCCCCTTCCGCCCCTCATAAGCAGGTGGCCCAGCTTTCTTCCCAGGCGCCGATCTTCAATATGGCTCCCCTCTCACCTATTCAGGTCCCGTCGGAATTTGCTGCGGCGGCTAATTCTGCTCCGATCCCAACCTTGGGTTCTGCACCACCAACTCATGCGGTGAAGCAAACTCCGGTAAAGGGTATTCAGAAACAAGCCCCTGCTGTGCCTAACAAGGTCTCGCCTGTTCCTGTTCCGAATATCCCAACAGTTGCGAAAGTCGCATCTGGGTTTCCTCGACAAGCTCCTGGTGTTGCTCAATCTTCTACTGCAGCTCCAGCTTCAACTCAAGCTTTTGCTCCGGGCCCAGCTCGTACTCCGGCACTAGGTCCTACCCCGGCACCCACCCCGGCTCATACTCCTGCTCGAGTTTCTCCTCAACATCCGTCTCAACCTCCCAAGCAGGATATAGTTGGACCTTCAGCCCAGAGAGCTCCTAATGCGGCTTTTACTCCGTCTCCTTCTCCAGCTCCCGCCTGGCATCCTCCTCAGTCTTCCACCCAAGGACAGACCCAACCTCCTGCTCAACTTCCGGTTCAACCTTCCACTCATGTTACGGCCCCACCTGTCGGTCAGGAGCCTGCTCAGCGTCAGGCTCAGGCTCCTGTTCAGCATCAAGCCCAGGCTGCTGCTCAGAATCGTGTATCTGCTCAGCCTGCTATTCAACATTCACATCAGCATGCTGTTCAGCAGCCAGCTCAGCAACAGGCCCAACATGCTGCTCAGCAACTGGGGCAGCAGAAGACCCAGAAACAAACTCAGCAAAAGGCTCGGAAACAGGCTCAGCAACAGTCCCAGCAACAAGCCAAACCACAAGCTCAGCAGCAAGCTCAGCATGCCGCTCAACAGCAGGCTCAGAATGCCGCTCAACAACAGGCTCAGCAACAACAGGCTCAGCAACAACAGGCTCAGCAACAACAGGCTCAGCAACAACAGGCTCAGCAACAACAGGCCCAGCAACAGTTTCTGCAACAAGCTCAGCATGCTTTTCAGGAACAGGCCCAGCAAAGGGCTCAGCAACAGTTCCAGCAACAAGCTCAACAACAGGCTCAGAATGCCGTTCAGACACCCGCTCAGTATGCCGCTCAGCAAAAGGCTCAACAACAGGCTCAGCAACAGGCCCAGAATGGTGTTCAGATCCCAGCTCAACATACCACCCAGCAACCAGTTCAGCATGCTGTTCACCATCAAGCTCAGGCTGCCGCTCAGATTCCAACTCAGCATGCCATCCAAGCCTCGACCGGACCTTCCCTCCAACCCTCAACCCAACCAGCTGCACTTCCCCCCCAGATCCCCAACGTTAACACCTCAACCCTCACAAAGCCCGTAACCCCCACCATCATCTCCCCCCAAGCCGACACCGACCTCTACTGCGTCTTCGGCATCCACACCCTCCACCACTTCCGCGTGCGCCGCAGCACGCTCAAACACCTGCACCGCCCAACCTCCCTCACCACCTCCCCCTTCCCCAATATTGTGTACATCAACTTCAACGAAGCGCTCACCACCCCGGGTACCACCCCCGCCGAGCTCTCCAACGCCCCCGGCGAGACCGCCGACTCGCACATGCAAGCCTTCGGTCGTTTGCTCCGCCTCCTCGAAGACCCCGCCACCCAGGGCAAAACAGCCTCCGACGTCGAGACCATCTGGCGCTTATCCAACCTGCAGCCGGCGCTTGGACTGGATAAGGGGTACGTCGTGAGTTGGTTGAGGAGGTGTATGGGGTTGTTTATTGGGCAGGTTACCACGCCTGTGTCTGTGCCGACGACGACGGTGACGAGCACTTTGAGCGGTGGCGGCGGCAGCGGTAACAACAAAGAGAATGTGAATCCACATTGGATGATGTCACAGGTGGCGGAGGAGGATCTGTTTGAGGAGCGTGATATGAAGGGGGCGGACTTGAAGAAGAATAAATGGGAGAAGGCGTTGGAGGCGTGTAGGAAGTTTATGTGGATTGTGGAGTGGAGGACGTTGGTGGCTAGGTTGGCGTATGTGTGTTGTGTGGATAAGGATGCGCGGGGACGGTTTGTTTTGAGGAAGCCGGGTGGTGGTGTGGGAGGGGGAGGGGTGTTGAATAGGGGGTTGGTTGGGGAGGAGACTATTGGTGAGCTTTTCTTTTTTTTTTTCTTTTTTCCTTTGTTCGTCGGTCAGTGTTTGACGTTGACTAACAAAACCATGAATGAAAACAGATACCATCGTCAACACCCGAACCAAAGCCTGCGACTACCTGATAAACGTAGCTGAGACTACGTGCAAGAACTGGCACGGCCGTATCAAGAACGGCCAACGCAACGGCGGCTGTCGCAGCAAATTGTGCATGGAAAAGCGCATGGCCGGTTTGACACAGGTTATCAGAGGCTTGGGTCTGCATATACCCAAGGAAACCGCCACAACAACCACAACCACACCCACAGCCGGAGCATCATCCAACGGACCCAACGGATCCAACCCAGAGACCCAAGCCGCCTCTATCGAATCCACCTTCCACGGCCAAGGAACTAAAATGACCAACGGCCTCTCCATCCACTCCGTCTTCGACATCATGAAAGCCATCGAGCACGAGCGTCGCGGTAGGTACCGCTTCGCGGACGCCTTGATGCAGCAATTCAGCGGCAAATGCTACGAGTGCATGAAGGGCTCGGCGTTCGGCCCGGGCGAGCTCAATCCTACCAACACGCTGTTCCCCATCATCGACTTGCTGTATGAGATGTTGTGGGAGTTGAGGGTCAAGTTTTTGGAGTGGACGGAGTATCCGTGGGCGGAGAAGATTGTGCTTACCCTTAAGGGTGTTGAAGGAGGTGGTGTTGAGGGGGGTGTGGATGCGGAGAGTTTGGAGGGAAGACTGCAGGCTGTTGTGGGCGGTGGTGTGGCGGTGGTTGGTAAGGATGGGATGAAGAGCGTTTCTACTTCCTAAGATACCTATGTTCGTCTGTGTTGATTATCAGGCGCACTGGAAAGAGGCGCAGAGGAAAGAGTTGGCGTTTCAGGCTATATACCCGGTCACCATTTGGTGCTTTTATGCCGGTTTGGCTAAGAGTTTGGCCAGAAAGAGCTTGGCTGTGGGTTAGTTATCATGGCAGGGGAAAATAGGTGTGCATCAGGATCTCGACATACGTCAAAAGAAGTGATGGGGTTGGGATATTGGCGGTGTACACGTCCTGTTTGGACTTTCCCAGTCTACACATACCCCGGCGTTCGGTTGTTTCAACTTGCTTTATTTTAGTCTGCAAATACCCCAGCGTTGAACAGCGGTACCATAGCTCTGTTTGTTGTATAGTCATATATTCATGAATGACTTCAACTTATATAAGAAAGCAGGAATCAACAGCAAAAGTTGACAAACAAAGAAATCTATTCATTCAAAAAACATCCGTGACTCGTGTTGTGTCTAATTAATCCAGACAGAATTTCTATTCTCGCACGACAGTTACCTATGTTATGTAAACCGCCGTTACTTCCCTAGAAGTCTAGAATTTACTGCTCAAGACGTAATAGCCTTCAAAATAGCCTTCCCAACCCCCGCAGCACTAGCCGGGTTCTGCCCCGTAATCAACCGTCCCTCCGCATCAACAACCACCTTCTCGCCCCACGCACTGGGGGCCTTCTCAAACGCCCCCTCCTGTCCCACCGCCTCCTTCAACTTATCCTCCAACATAAACGGCATGAATTTGCTCAGTTGAACCATATCCTCCTCCTCATTCGTGAACCCCGTCACCTTCCTCCCCTTCAACAAGTGACTCCCATCAGCAAGCTTCACATTCACCAGCGCCGCGGGACCGTGGCACACAGCAGCTACTACCTTGCCCGCGTCCCAGAATTCGCGGATAAGTTGCTGGGATTCGGGGGAGGTGGCCAAGTCGAACATGGGGCCGTGGCCGCCGGGGAAGAAGATTGCCGAAAAGGGGGCGATGGCGGAGGGGTTGCCGACGAAGTCGGAGAGGGGACGGGTTTGCTCGAAAAGGGGCTTGGTGGAGGGAGAGTTGATGAAGTTGGTGGAGACCTGATCGTCCTTGGCGGCGTCGATGGAGGAGGGGTCGACGGGTGAGAGACCGCCGCGAGGGGAGGCGACGGTGAGGGAGACGGAGGCGGAGTTGAGGACGTCGTAGGGGTGGGCAAATTCGGACTGGGAGGGGGGGTTAGCAACTGAATTGAACTGGTGGTGGTAAGAAAGGGGAGATGAGGAAATAGGTGAAGATGAAAAGGGGACGAGAGGGGAGAACTGAAGCTTACCAAGTACCACCCAGTAGGCTTGCCAGTATCACCGAGCTTGTCGTGAGAGGTGAGAACGACGAGGACCTTGGGAGCGGACATTTTGATGATGTTGTGTTTTGGTATTCTTTTCGTAATTGGTTTGGTATTGTAGTATGGAGTCTCGATGTAGTGAATCCTTGTAAAGAGTCGTAAAAACTTCTGGAGATGAAAGACAGACGAGCAGCTATTTATCTGATGTGGTGATGTTGACGACTTATACACGTGTAAGTCTCTAATACGTCACTGCCAAGACCCGACCCCTAGCTACCCCGCCAAACATCGTCGATCTTTGGTTGTTGATTTCTCAGCGACTCTCTTTCGACGACTCGTTGTCGATAACATATTCACTAATGCATCAACAACGCCGAACGCCCTTTCTTCTACTAATTACCTTATATATGAGCAATTCATCAGCGACGCCTTTCTCTCGACAATTCGTCTTACATGGTTGCAAAACTTCACTGAAATGGCTTTATTGAAGAAGCGTCTGGAGGTGGTCAGTTACAAGTGTTCGGAGAAAAGGCCGGAGACTTTTGATAGGTTCGTAACGTTCGATTATTTGGATGCGAGATGCTCACTGCCGATCGTCCCTGGCTACTGGCTCGCCTGATCAAGCTTCTGTATCCTCCAGGTTTTGCACGTGGAGGATTCCAGAACTCGGAGTCTGTGTATTCACATGTAGGTATTCATCATCTCGTACACTCCTTTTTGTACACTCATTCTACGACATTGCTCATTAATGGAGTTGACTCCTAATTATCTACGTGCAACCACCTCCTGGTCGACCACACTCTCAACATCGATATTCGCACCCAACGGGTTTTCCTTATTCGGCGCCGTCTATCCCGCCAATGACATCGCCAAAGACACGCCAAAGAACTCCCGTCTTTCCAGACATTAGAAACAACGTAGACCAACAAGACCAAGAATAAGCCAAACAGCTAATGTTAAGCCATCGCCCACATTATTCAAGTTGACAAAACTCCTTCGCCATGTCGCCATAATCCTTCCAAGCAGCAGCACAAAAAACTTCGCGCAAACAAACAGACAAACAGCAAAACTCAACACTCAACCCTACATCCACATCAAGTTCCGACTCTGCTTGCGATTCTGCTGCCACAGCGGCCGAGACATCCCACTCCCGACATTACTTCCATCACCATCACCATCACCACCACCACCACCGTCGGCGTTCCCATCATCCCTTCTCAACTCGCTACTCCCCTCCTCACCAATCCTTCCCAGCGCCGCATTAAAGTTCTGCGAAAAATTATCAATCTCCCTCGTCAACGGCACCTGGTCCGGCTCGAGCTTACTCTTGCGCGCCGCAGCTCCGCCAGCGTACGCAGCCGGGAACTGGCCCGGATAATGGTAGCCTTCCGGCGGCGGATATGAATTCTGTCTTGTATGCCCCGGCGGGGTGGGGGAAGCCGTCGGTTGTGGTGCTGCAGTCGCACCAGCGACGCCCGCCGCGCCAGTATACGCGTAAGGTGAGGGACCGCCGGCGGTTAGGTCGTTGGAGAATCCACCGTTTCCATTGGTTGTCTGGGCAACAGGAGGCAAATAGCCGGGAGCCGGCCCGGTCTCGTAGGCGTCGGGATCTTGACTTACGGCGGCGAAGCCACTGTTGGGTCCGGGGGTCGGAGAGCTGATGTACTTGCCGTTGATACCGGGGCGACCTGGGCCGGTGCGCGAGTTGGGGTTGCGCCGGCGACGGAGGAAGTACAAGATGAGGGCGCCGATGAGGGCCAGGGCGGCAATACCGCCTAGTGTTCCGCCAACGATTGCGCCCGTACGCGCTTTCGTAGAGGGTTTACCTGGTGGTGCCTGGGGTGCGGTAGAAGGTTCTGGCGATGCAGTGGTAGAGGAAGCCGTCGTGGCCGATGTGCCGGTTGTGCTCTCAGTAGAAGCTGAGGACTCCGTCGTCGATGCTGAGGATTCTGTCGAAGCTGAGGATTTCGTCGAGGCTGAGGATTCCGTCGAGGTTGAAGACGACGTCCGGGTCCGGGACGCGCTGGTGCTCGTAATAACCCCGAGTGTCGTCGGCGTGCTAAGTCGACTAGCACTTCTCGTCAAGGGGGCAGATATGTGCGGGTAAGCAATAGCCCCCGCCAGCCCGTTTGCGGTAGTGTAAACACTCGTCGCCTGGCCGGCAGCCGTACCACACCCGAACTGCGAAGCTCCTCCCTCGTACAAGTTCTTGTAACACACCTGGGCTCCAGCACATGTGAATACGTAGGGGTTCACCTCCGACTGAGGCCCGCTGTTGCCGTCCACACACGCCGTGAACACACCGGACGTACATGTGGCAGCCCCATCTGGACAACAACCAACCACCTGGTGCGCCGTGTCCAAGACGCAATGCGATCCTGCGCTACATGTCGCTGGAAGCGCTGACAGCCCGCCGATATAACCACAGATGGTATTTCCAGCTTGCCTTCGCGCGAGATCGAAGGGGTCTAGCGGGGCGGCTGTGGGGAGGAGGAGTGGCCACGGAACGACATCGAGCGCGTAGTGCGCAACGGTGACTGTTGGCAGTGGGGGAAGGGCGACATGAGCATCTGCTGTGTTGTCGAGAAGGCTGGTGAGAAGAAGAAGGGCCGTTGGCGGCGGTAAGCGATGGAAGAAGTCCGTTCTCATGATCGCATGCGCTACTCGGTCCCGTCGCGTTACCGACGTAGACGAGTAGGTGAGATGGAAGCCGCGCGTCTTTGGGCTTTCGATGGAATTAGTCGATACGTGGTATAACGTATATTGTTTGAAGTCGTATATATTATTGTGATTATCGGGGGTAAACCGTGGATGTTTCGTCGCTCGTCGGCCAGCTCAGCTGTGATTAGATGAAGACGGAAATCCAGAATCCGGGTGCCAAAAGCAGTCCAGAACGCCGAGCAATGACTTGTTCGCAAAACGTCAAGGGCGGGGAGATCGCATATACAATGGGCGCGGTATGTGAGGAAGGATTATGTGAGGAAGGATTATGTGAGGAAGGATTATGTGAGGAAGGATTATGTGAGGAAGGATTATGTGAGGAAGGATGGACGAGACGAATTGACCGCGACGCGAAGAGAGAGTCAAGAAGGACAGGGATGGAGTCCGGGAGTCAAGTTGTTTTGGAGAAGGAGAGAGCTGAACAGTCCAGAGCAGAGAAGTTGTTGCGCAGTTGCCCGGTGTTTGGGGAAAAAAACTTGGCAATCCCGTTCAGTTCGTTCGTTCGTCAGATGTGACCTTCGCCGCTCAGGTACCTCGCCCCCAGGTACTACGAAGCCACGATGATACCTGCCCAGACTGCCCATTGCGACCGTTGTTAGAGCTCTGGTCGGTTGCAGCAGGCTACCTCATGAAAGGCCCATATTCAGGGCATTCCCGTTTGCAGAAAGGAATCCAATCGAGTCCATGAAACGACCAAACTATCCTTTCACAATTCCTCCTTTTTTTCCCTTGGAATTGCTCCTGATGTTTCGAGACATTGTCGAAAAAGGTACCTGCAGGGATGTCTTCGAACTCTTGGGGTCGCGGACCTGTGGGGATTGGGGCTGAATATCTGGCTGGCTTACACCACCTTTCAGGTTGTTCTGGGCTCGGGCTGTTGTAACACCTATCATAGTGTAGTTATGTATACCAGTACCATGTTCTTGTCTGTTGATTTGAGCGTTGTAGGTGGCGTCGGTATCTTGATACATTATCCCGAGCTCCCTTAGGTTCTCTTCATCGGGAGACGGACCAAAAAGTGGTGTTTTTGTTTATCACAGTCGCCAAGGCAACAATCCTTCAAATGCGGTGAGAAACCGAAGCAAGCAACGAGGGGATGGAAGCATGAGGCGCTACGAAGAGGTACTGTACCTGCCGTTTACTATGTACATCAGGGCGGGCCGCCAGGGCATCGTCGTGCCGGTTGCCGGTCCACTCACAGGAAGGGATGGGATGCACGTCCCGTCCGGGGCCTGCAGGGCACTGCCATGCCATGCCATGCCATGCCGTGACCGGGATTGTCCCACCGTCCAAACAGTGTTCACAGCTGCGATAATTCGGAGCTTTGTTGAAGAGGTGTGAACCCGTATCGACACCATTTCTTCTGCTATCGATTTCTCTCACTCAGTTCCAGGTTGAATTTGATCAAAATCCATGCGAGTTCCTTGGACGTGTGTAGAGGTAAGTTCAAGGCAAGGGATAAAGGGCCGATAGAGGTACCTTCTGCCTTCTGAAACTTACTAGGTAACAGCTCCTTAGGGGTTCTTTTGGCGCTGGCAGATGCTCCACCAAATCCACTCCGCTGAGCCGGTTGCCGGCGGTATTTTTACCCCATATCCACTAGGCGCGTATCGCCGTAGAGGTTTCTCAATGAGCTCTCTTCAATATTTTCGTTGTCGCATCGGTTTTGACAGTTTCCACTCGAAAAGACAATGGGGGAAGATTAGCCAATGATAAACTCTATAAAGTCTAGAGGTACTAGGTAGAGGTACCCTTGTCCCACCAGTAGGCACGATTCTGAACGACATTCAGTTTCCATTCCTGTCCCCCCATGTTTCTTTTCCTGGACATCGTTTGTTACACGAACCAACAATTACTCGGTGTTGTGCTTTTCCTTATCGGAATACGGATCGATTCCGTGTTGTGGCAGTGCGCTATGTATGTTGCTTGGGTGCATTTTCAACGATATAGCGTTGCAGATTGCTGCCTCTTCACCGCATCCGCCCAGACGTTGGACTGGCGAGAATAGCTCATGGTGCCCATAACTGAACTGGAGCGACAGCTGCTGGACGTAAACGACTTGATCGGCAATGCGCTGATCAATGACAACTTGGATGTCGCGTAAGATAAAAGTAAAAATAAAGTGGCGCTAAATCCCACGTTTTAAATCTTATATTAACGTCAAGGAAAGTCTGGTTGTCAGTGAGGCCTCAGGTATACCACCATCATTGGGAATCTTCTATAAACGGGATATCAATTGTATGTTTTGCGATTCTTATTTCTATGTTATCTTATGCATCAGAATATGCGTCGTAAGGTATGTTCTCCGTAGAGCTAAAAGAACTTTGCGTCTGGGGAAAAGCGATGAGTTAAGTGCTTTGTACTGTAATACCGAATTCTTCTCCCCGTAATTCCTGTTCTCGTTTGTCGTTGTCGTCATATAAGGTAAGCCCAAGTTGCTCGCCATGATTGTCCTAAAACAAGCAGTCCATCCCCGTTCATGACTACTACTAAGACAGCGAAACGTCTCCCAATGATTTAGACTGCTGCGTTTGCATGGCAACCATGAGCTCCGTCAATCGGTCAATCTTGGCCGCCAGATCTGCGATCCGGACCTCGACATCCGTCGCCCGCTCCGCATAAGTCGAATCCTCCTGGGCTTCCTCGGCCTGCCGCGCCTGATGGGCAGAGATTCGCCGCTCCAGCGACGACATGCCCGGCCGGCCCTGCGCCGCCTGGTCGCTCTGCAGAGACGTGACCGACCTACGGCCACGCATCTCGCGTCGCGGACCCGCGAGCTTCCTCATCATCGCCGGGATGGCAATGGGCGCCCCGTGCGGCGGCGCTTTGACTGCGCTGTATGTGGCGCCCTTGAGAGAGGTTCCCCTAATCCACTCGTAAATGGCGATGACGAAGACGATGGGCAGGTGAGTGGACTTGAGAAGGATGATGCGAGCTCGCCGGAACTTATCGTCGGAGGGCAAGAACAGGCGGAGCGGTCGAAAGATGACGAGGGCCAGCAAGTTGAAGGGTGGATAAAAGTGTGTGAGGCGGTTGCTAGTCGACGCTTCGAGCACGTAGATACTGTAGACGAAGAGGTACTCCTCCCGGGCGTGCGTGATGACGCGGGAGAAGCTGTTGGAGAGCATACCGGTAAGGGAACCCATCAGCAAGATGGAGCTGAGCATAACGAAGAGGATCATGAGTGGCGGCCCAAAGACAGGATCGATCTTGCGCATGATATCGAACCCTACATAGGTCGAGCCGAAGAAGATCTTGGTGAGGAACCAGGTCATGTCCCTCAGCGGGAACGAGTCGCGCCCGACCAGGGAGAAGGTCGTGAGGAAGCCGAGATAGATGATGACAACCAGAACCATGAATTTGATAAAGTCCTTTGCCATCTCCTTGAGGCAAGGGATGAGGGTGCCCCAGTACGGACTCAAGCTGAGGATAGAGCAGACGCGAGGGACCATGAAAAGAGCTTCCAGTGCCAGTACGTCGAACGCCAGATCTATTAGCTCTTCATTTTGCGTTCTAAGACCAACGATTCCTGTGACAATGGATAATGAGTATGTCGCGTTCAGGGAGGATATGGATCCGACTTACGCAGCACCATATATGTGAAACCTATAGCCATGATTGCCATATCAAAGATATTCTGTTGGATTAGTTAGCACAAAGACGCCCATCTGCAAGGTATGGAAGGAACCAGAGAGCACGACACTTACCCAAATATCAGCAGCGTAGAAGATGGATCCAGCGTCAATCCATTCACTCAACTCGTCGTAAGAAAAGGCAGCCAGCCACAGGTATAGGAAGATCTCGAGGGGCGTGATTCGGGTCGGATGTCGTTCAACGAGGACGGCGTAGTAGAGAAACAGGAAACTGGCAAAAAAGACGACCTCGAATGACTTGAGATATTTGGGAACCCGAAGACGTGAAAAGGGATCGGCCGTGTGCGGGTTGTAAAACCGCGGTTTCTTTTCTGTGTGAACGGATAAGTTGTCCCAAAATATGATATCGCCATTCCAGATACCCGTGATGATCTTCTGAACGACATTCTGACTAAGGAATCGTTTCGCGTCTGCAATGGCGGCAATCTCCAGGGCGTTCAAGTTGATGAATGGAGCAGTCGGATCATCCTCTTCCTCGCCGTCGCTGTCGACGTCGCCGGTCATACTCATGGTGAGGCGTGTGAGAGACTGGAGCAAGAGGCTCCTCCGGTTGTTGCCCGTTGGGTTTGGGAACTCATGCTTTCGTCTTGGGTTTGCCATTGACTCGGTCCATGCGCGCGCAAGGAGTGGACTATGCTCGTTGGCTTGCGATGTCTCTTCTTCATCGCTTTGGCGGTTAGCCTCCAACGCTGGGTCTGGGATTTCGTAAAGACAATAGTCAACAGCTTCTCGCTCGGAAAGGTGAGTGAGAAGACGCCAGGCAGCAATCTCGCAACCGCTGGCTCTGGCATCATTCAGGCCCTTATCCTCAGTGATGGCGCCGTAGTGCCATTTTAGTGCGCTATAGTTATCATATCAGCAGATATCCCCAGGTAGGTAGCTATAGAGGGCACACATACAGTAAAGCATTCACAATGGCTGGATGGTCGCAGCTGAGGACCAAGTGGTCGACAAGGTGCCGCAAACAGTCTCCAGCAGCCGTAGTACGGAGTTGCTCGAACGTTGACGGCATCCGAATGTTCTCGGCGATATATCTGGAGAGGATGTCCATGTCAGCTACTCTGCCTATGGTGCCGTCGATAGGTAGACATGTTGGCTCACAAGGAAAGCTTCTTGATGACGAGCCGAAAATCGTCGTCGGGCCCAATATCGGGCATATCTGGGAGCTCTGGGATCATGTTCGCCATGGTGAGTGGACTTTTGAACTTGTAAGGCGAGGGAGTCCGAATCCCTTCTTCCCCTCCGGGCGGGGGCAAGCGCTGCGACCTGACGCGGAGAATGGGCATCTACCGCAACCGACAAACACCTCAACAAGCCAAAGGATGTGAGCAAAGATCAAGCCAAGGTAGTGGAGGGACCTGGAGCAATAAGTAGCATAGGGAAAAAACGATATACTGAGGGTGTGTGAGAGCAAAAAAAGTGAGGGCTGAGGACTGAGGAGGGGAAGAAGGAGTGGAGGTTGTGGAGGTGAAGACGGAGAGTTCCACCCATTCATGACGGGAGACTCAGACGCTACCAAATAGCGGGGTGCAGGTCGGTTGGACCCTGTACGGCGGTAACAAAGCCCCTGTAAACTCCATTGTGCTGGGCACTGAGTGGGTGCCTGGACCCCCGCAACGTGAATCCCCCGCCTGGCCCCTTGCAGCCCGCTCGCTTCTATGTTTTTTTTGTTGTCCTTCCCACCACCACCTCAAGGTCGTGATTCGACCCGTGAACAAATCAACCTCGACCGCCGGACATCATGGACAATAACGGAACACACGGCATCGACCGACCTGGCTCGATTGGGCGCACCCGTTTCATCGTTTTGCGGGAACCGAATCATCTCAACATGGACGCCTCCTGACTCAAACAGCACACCAGCTGACTCTTGTGGTCGTACAATGTCATCATCGCACAAAGACATCCATCGACAAGAGTCGTCTCTGGTGATGCTTGCGAGACATTTAACGCCGCTCAACGGCATCGGTATTGTCTTCCCATGAGGATCAGATGGTGTCTGGGAACATGGCGCGAAAGCTGGACTATCGCCAAGGACATGCTCTGGTTGAAATCCCTCTCAGCAACAGCTCGTCTCTGTGAGTCAATCGCGAGGCACGGGAAGACGGATGTGATCAATGTTGGGATCAACTGCTGCCCCTTTATTTGTGTCACACCACCGGCAGCTTTGTTTACTTTCGCCCCAAGTGGGATCCGGACATCCCTCCTCCGACCTCAACGACCCGGATAATATGGCCATGCTCGTCTTCCACCATTGACATCTGTGAATACGCTCGATGGACATTACAGTCGAAGATGATCTGATGCCAGTGATCAAAGAATATCCATATATAAAAGTTGACACTCGATCACTGTTAGTCGGCGTTCCAGGCAGTCAGTCGTCTTTCTCCCTCGCAGTAGCGAAGAGATACACCAGCCAAGTATCAAGGAACCACCGCGTCGATAATCCACGATGAAATCCATATTCACGCTCGCCCTAAGCTTGCTATCGTTGGTATTGGCTGCGCCTCCCACTGCGAATGGCACGCGCTTCTCCATCGACGGCGAAACGCGGTACTTCGCCGGTACTAACTCGTGCTGGATCGGCTTCCTAACCAACAACCGCGATGTCGACACCGTTCTAGACCACATTTCGTCCTCCGGCCTCAGGATCCTGCGCATATGGGGCTTCAACGACGTCACCCGAAAGCTGGCGACCGGCACCGTGTGGTACCAGCTCCTCTCCTCGTCCGGTTTATAGATCAACACCGGTGCCGATGGCCTGCAACGCCTGGACTATGTCGTCTAGTCCGCCGAGAAACGAGGGGTAAAGCTCATCATCAACTTTGTCAACAACTGGAGCGACTGCAGTGGCATGTCGGCATACGTAAATGCCTTCGGGAGTTCCAAGGAGAGGCGGTACACCAACAGTCGGGCACAGTCGCAGTACAAGCCTACATTGCTGCAGTTGTCAACCGAGCCGCGCTGCAACGGATGTAGTACGGATGTTATCTACAAGTGGGCGACTGACATCTCGGCCTACATCCGCAACTTGGATCGCAACCACATGATCACCCTCGGAGATGAAGGGTTTGGACTTCCCGGGGCGACAAGCTATCTGTATCAAACCAGCGAAGGCGTGGATTTTGTCAAGAACCTAGCCATTAGAATAAGGGCTTGGATTTTGGCACTTTCCACTTTTACCCGCAAAGCTGTGCGTGACTGGGAGCTCCTTTTTGTTTGGGAATCAACACTGATTGTGTCTTCTCTAGGGGGTCTGGGCAATGCCGCCAGTGCAGCTTGGATCAAAGATGATGCTTCGGCTTGAAACAAAGCCGGAAAACTTTGTCTTTTTGAAGAGTGTAAGTGGAATGTTATCACCCAGTCTAATTTGCAGATGCTAATGAATGTTCTTCCCAGACGGCACCTCAGCCGACCACTGCAACATCGAGCGACCCCGGCAACAGGCCTCCCTGCAAGCTGCCACGGAGGGCATGGCAGCTGACTTGTTTTCACAATGGGGAGATAAGCTCAGCACTGGGCAGACACACGACGATGGGAATACGATCTATTATGGATCAGCCGATGCCACCTGCTTGGTCACCGAGCATGTCAAGGCCATTAACTTCGGTTCCTAGACGTGCCGGCGTGGTTGTGCAAAACACACCAGCCCCCGGTTCCTCCGCGATAGTGCCGTGGTTGATGGTAGCAAGATCCCGAGTAGACGCGTTTCTTCAGGAAACTCGGCTGTGACTACCGAGGCTGCTGGCTCGCCTTACTCGGGTAGACCAATCACGCGCAGAGATTTGATGAATGAGCATTCCTCAGGGGTGAGACGGCTGCGAACTGGGAATGTTGTCAAAATTTGATACTCATTCTGGCCACCCAACTTACTCTGTGGCTGTATTGTTGATGGTTGCAAGCTTATCACTCCACGATGTTGCCCTCATATACGTGCGCCTATATAAGCAGCACATAGTTCGTGATGAAGAACGGCCACCTCTGCTCAGCAACTCGGACACATCCAAACCGCCTCATCCCACATCTCTAACCAGAAAAGCCAACATGGTGGCGACCATCCGACTTCTCAGCGGCCTTGTCGGCTCGCTCAGCCTCCTTTCTCAAGCTTCGGCTGAGCCACTGCGTCCAACAGAGCAAGTCCGCATCATGGCCCTAGGTGACTCCATCACCGGCAACCCAGTTAGTTCTCTGCCCCCCTTCCCTCTCCCATTCTTCAACCACGACATACTGACAAAACCCCCCAGGGCTGCTGGCGCGCCCTCCTCTCCCGCAAGCTCAACGCCACCAACATCGACCTACCCATCCCCTACTCCCAAATCCGCTTCGTCGGCACCCAATCCCCCACCAAGTGCCTCTACGGCGGCGCCTACGACTCGCCGCACGAAGGACACGGCGGCTACCAAGCGACCCAGCTCGCCCAAAGCACCGTGAAAATGTCCAACACCACTCCTGTTCGATACCAACCCGAACTCCGATCCTGGCTCACCGCCCCCGGCGTCCGCCCCGTGGACATCATCCTCATGCACCTCGGCACCAACGACATCTGGAACAACAAAACCACGCGGGAAATAATCCTCGCCTACGGCCAGCTTTTGGACCAGATGCGCGCCGTCAACCCCAACATCCATCTTCTCGTTGCTCAGACCATCCCCATGGAGCCGACCAACTGCCCCGACTGCGCGGCGAAGGTTCGGCAGCTGAATCGGTACATCCCGCTCTGGGCGTAGTACGTTACTCGCGACAACAGTCCGGTGATGGCGGTTGATCTGTATATCGGGTTCAATGCGACGAGGATGACGACGGATGGGGTGCATCCGAATGCCAGGGGGGATGAGAATATTGCGCAGAATTGGCTGGATCCGGTGCTTGCGGCTGTTGGGGAAGTTATTGATCAGAGGCAGATGCGTTGAGGGTTTGACGGGTTGAGATTTGAGGGTTGAGGATGTGTGAATGGGAAGATGGAACAAGAGAGGGTGGATTTGGTCTCGGTTTCGGATGGTGGCTGGTCTGGCTTGTAGTAGAGAATGATGGAGATGTTTTTTCGTTCGGCATAGTTCAGTTCTGTTTTGATTGAAGACTGTGGAAGTATGCTTTTTCTTACACAATAAGCCACCTTAATTTTGTTCGCGGTGTGTTGACAGAAGGGAAAATAAAGATGCCCTTTGGTTGAACACTTTATGTGACCAGACTTTCTCAGTAGCAAAGTGATGTGATCGAGGAATATCTTCTTTTTCGGGACGATCTGCATACATGAAGTAAGAGTTGGCTTGGTATACCTCTAATGTACCCTGGACTCGAATAGGAGGGTTGTAAGGGCAGATGGAAATGAAGTCGAGGTAGGTAGGAAGATAGGAATGAGAGCATCGATTCGCTCTACACAGTAACTCGAAGAAACATTCAGCATTTGACATCCGACTATTATATCTAGGGCTATATCAGTAGATGAGGTACGAGATCTTGAGCACGTCCTTATAACGCAATCATTGGTGAACCTTCTAATCTTCAACCCTCTAAGAAAACTTCCTTGGGATGAAGGATATAACGCTCAAGGCTATTGTTCATCTGAAGTTTGTCTGACATGGAAGGCAGACGAGTTACTCGTCGGGACTAGAAGCGTCACGGGCCTAAGCACAGTCGTTTCGAGACCGGCCGAGTATGTAGAGGGTAGCAGCGGGCATGGATGCGATTACACAGTACCTGTTATTTTGTACGAAGGCCCTACGCAGGGAGCTTGGCGGCCAGGTGCCAGAAACTCAAGAGGGCCGCCGAGCGGGATTCAACGTTGCTGGCTTCAGCGGTATATGAACTTGGTCGCGCTCGTTGCAAAAGGTAGTGGTAGGAAGGCAATTGTAGGAAGAGCAGCTAAGCGCGATGTCCGAGGTATAACCATCGAAAAGAAAGGTTTAGTGTTGAGAAAGTTGCTGGGCGACGGGATATGCGTAGTGGAGTCCGTCGTGGGTTCAATCGCGTCTTGTGATCCGCGAGAAGGATAGGCGTCGGATGTTCATTCTTATAATACGTTTCCTCGGTTCTTCGAGTGATACGAATACAAGTTGAAAAAAGGTTGATGATTTGAGACGAAAGGTGCGACGGTATTTTCGTCTTGAGATGCCCGCGATAATTCGTTTGCGATTTCGGGAGTCGGAAGGAGGCAATGGCTAAGCAAGGCCCTGTCAATTGGCTATCATCTGTCAATCAGCTGGCATACAACTCACGGCTAGAAATTGGCTCGTGCGTTATTGTTTAATTAGCTGCTTGGTTAAAGCTACGTTGATAGCCTTAAGTAATACTATTAAAGTTAAAAATTTTTTTTTTTTAAAAAATCTAAATTTATATTGTATGTAATACAAACATATTCTAGTCTAAGTTAAATAAATTTTTTCCCTTATATATACACAAGTATAAAGCGCTTCTATCCATTATTTTACCTCGCTATTTCTCCATGGGCAACGCCTTAAACAGCCTCGCAAAGAACTCCTTCTTGTAACCTCGTCAATCAATTCGCTCAATATTATTACTTTCCAATGCTCAAATGCGCGCACGCATAGCTAAGCGCTTCAATGACCTTCCTTTGATTACCTTTTCTGAATCTTTCTCAAACACTAATAGTAGCAAAGAAACGAAATTGCTCGCTTACTATCACAGCTGGAGCCCAAGATTGCTTGAGGGATCAAATACTACGTACGGATACACCGTAGTAAACGATCGCCCGACGCCGCAATCGAGAGCACACAATAACCCAACTAGGAAGGCGGTATATACCTCTATCCACAATCGCCATGGCTGAGAACTTGGAATCTTCAACCTTTCATTCCCTAGACGCGGATCCGTCCCAGGTTTCGACTTTCAAAGGCCTAGATACCGCTCCTACGAGCGGTTTCGCTTTTACTCCAATATCACCTTTCAGAGGACGCGCAGCATCCTCAAATCCAGCTATTTCGGCCGCTACTACGGCTGTCCAGGCCAGTACGGACGAAAGCCAGTCACACTCGGACTCCAGCTCGGGCACCGACAGTAGTAGTGCGCAGAGCAGTGCCGAAGAGAGCAGTGCCTCTGAGGATAGCGCCGCCGAAGGAAGTGCCGCCGAGGGTGGCGATGCTCTTGACAGCGAGGCTAATAGCAGCGATATCGAGAACTTTATACTACGCGATATCCAGGACGTCAATGTCGAGGGTGGTCTGGGTGGCGGTGACGGCGACAGTGACGACGACAGCGACGTCGACGGTGACGGCGAGGCCGATAGCGACGACATTGACGGGCGGCTCGTCTTTGAGTCCGATCACGAGCCTAGTCCTGAGTACGATCGAGTGCCCAACCATGGATTCGGCCACCAAAACGACAAAGAGCTCGAGCCGGCCCAAATCCTCAGTGACATTGTAGTTCCCCGAATGGTCGGGGACCTTGAGGTCAATACGCAACCTGCCGCTACTCCTACCAGTATGGTCACAACCATAGCTGTTGCTGCGCCTCCGTCAACGGTGCCAGCCAAACGCAAGGCCGGTGCTCGCGGTGTAGAATGGGACGAATCTCGAAGAAAGCGATTTTCCGACGCCATGAAACAACGATGGGCAAACGGCAGCATGTCTCACGTCCGCGGCATCCTCAGGCAGAACAGCGCCCTCAGGGCGCAAGTGAAGAAGGCAGAGAAAGGTGCTCTGGACACGCCGGCAGGTCATCTACCAGCATTAAAGGCAAAATCCCAAGAGGGTGCTCTTGGCAAATCGGCAGGTTACAAGTCAATAGACCTAGCTGCGTCGGGCCGCGCCTATCGCGAATGGGAGGAGAATGGCGTGCCCGTCTCAACGCATGGAGCCATCATACCGGATGAGTACCAACTCAGAGATGGGTTCTTCCCATGGAAATGTCCTGTCCAAAAGTGCGAGAAAGCTGCTGAAAGCTTGCACTTCCTAGGCCAACATTTCAAGGTGAGTAACGTATTCGCCGGACCCAATCGTTGCACCCTTGCCGCCGGCCAATAACCACTTTGGAGTTGCCGGGCTTCAAAACCTTTCTGTCCAGACACTAACACTGTACAGTCCGCCCACCACGGCCATATGTTCCATGACAACCAAGACGGGACCTTAACGGACTTGGGGCCTTGGACAGAAGACCTGCTTCAGAAAGTGATGCCCAGAAGGGGAGCCATCGTCGTCTCCATGGAGAAGACATCTGCGTCACTCGATGATACCAGGGAATTGGACAAAGTACCTCCCGCTACTTCATCGTCAGTGCCGGTAGGAGACAGAGCCAGCATGTGGGCATACTTGGAGCCGCTCCTGGCCAAGCATAGAGGGCAGGAGATGCCCCACAATGGCTATGTGTGGGAGCTGAGCATCCTCCCTCGGGTGCGTGACCTAAACATCAACTTCGAATGGCAGCGGACGCATCCCTTTATGGATGCCCATCCCAGGGATGTATCGGCCGTCATCATTCAACTGACGGGAGAACCCGCTGCGACACCTTGCAAAAGGTGTCAAGAGGGTAGGGGCCCTTGGAAGGGTTGTATTATGATCTCTTCCAAGGCGGCTGACCGTCCACTGGCCAATATTTTTTCCTGCGCCAATTGCTTCTACCACTTTGGCCAGACATACTGTAGCCACAAATCCTGGGGCGCAGAGAGGTATCAACGTATCTTGAGAACGAGGGGCAAGACGATTGACAACATCCAATATTCCAACCAATTTTCCAACTCTGGCCAGTCAAAGCTGCAATCAAGAACCTCAAAGCCATTGGCAGGATATACCCCTGAGCTACAAGGCGAATCTTCTAGGGCCACAACCCATAACCAAGACGAAATCTCCCCACAGGAATTCGACGAGGACAAGCCTGAGTCCGAGAACCAGCCGCTGCCTCCGAACAACGACCAAAGGAGCTACGAACCTGCAAAGTCTACTATTCCTCTGACCGATGATCAAAAGGCTCTCTGGAACTACATCAAGCCACACCTCGCCTCCACCACAGAGGTCCCACAGGTGGGCTACATCAAGGAGCTCCTTTCCCTCCCACGGGTTCGCGACCTCGTACTCACCCCCAACGAGCCCTTCGCCGAAAAGCACACTCGAGACATCGCCGCCTTGATCATCCAGGTTACAGGAGACGTGCTGGAGATGCCATGCACGCGCTGCCGCCGTGAGAAGGGACCGTTATTCAAGGGGGGCTGCGTCGCCATTAAGACCGACGCCCACCCGGAAGCCAGGAGGGTTTACCAGAGCTGCGCCAACTGCACCTATGACAGCAAGGGTGGCGCGTGCTCACGCGGCAAGGGGATTCCTAACCGACCTCAGCCGCCTTTCCCGCCAAAGGTCCCTGGAATCACCAACAGTACGGATGGTGTTTGGTTGTTCAGAGGAGGGAGAGGAGGATTGCATAGACACACCACAGCAACAGCAGCTCCGCGGCCACAACGGCAGGTGGCTCTGGCTGCGACTGCGGCTACGACTTCGCTCATCTCAGCCGGCGAGGTCCAGTCGGCGGACTTGTTTGATATGGAAGTGTGGGAGATGGCTCCTGGTCGAGTCCTTAAGTCAAATACTGATAAACCCATTAGTAAGCAATCTTCCATAACCCTTATTATTACCCTGTTACTCGCTAACCTCTTCCTCCATAGGCTGGGCCTACTCCAAAGCCTTCCTCTCAACCGGCCACACAATCCCAGTCTGCAACGATGTGCAGGTCCAGGTCAAGACTATCCACACCGGCCATACCATCACCATGGAGCCCGACGACGGACAGACCCGACTCGTTTGGATTGCAACCGGCAAGGTCCTGGTGAAGCTCGGAGACGAACCGGAGTTAATGATCGGCCAGCACGGCATGTTCAGGATCGAGCCTGGTATGGCGTGCACGATTGAGAACCGCGTCTATGTGGATGTTACTCTGCATGTCACGCATCTTTCGGGTTATTTCTGAGAGTGAGGGGGGCTGATTGGGTTAGGAAGGTTGAGAAAGACTGAACAAGGGAGCCATATTGAAGAGGACCTGAACGAGGAAGGAAGGGATGTGAAGGAGTGGATATTGTGAGTGGCTTCGAGAGTCCGTATCCGGCTCAATGCTGTTATCTTGTCATTTGATGATTTCCATTCGAGACTGAGAAACACGGTGGTCTTAGGTCAAGGGCACAACCGTCGAGTTAAAGATCGAGTACATGCGGAGTGCGTCGGTTTGGGAAGATTAACAATAGAAGAGGAGATAGGTCAATCGTAGTTGGTCGTTCTTGTTTGCGTTCCTTCAGCCCATTATTGATGACGATACAAGTCGTTGACCGTCATCGCTGGAGTCTTGGATCTGGCAACTTCTACTGGGAAAGTGACAGAAGATAGATCCTACTATGGAGCCTCAGCGCTCATGATGGCATAACATTCAGAAGATAATCACGAAGAATGTCACCCTCAGAATTGGACAGTCTGTGTCATTGGGAAGTTGGAGCACTGCACTCGCAGGTTTCTTAGCATAACGAAAACCTACAACCGACTCCATATACGATCATCACCAACACGATCCCGTGATCTAGATCAGATATTCACCATCACCCAAACTCACACCCGTCTCAAGCATTCATCCAGTGATGATGTGTGGTGGACCTGGCCAATCTGGCCAGAACAAAAGTTCATCTCTCTCAGGGGTAAAGTGGGGCCCCGCAGCGTCCGCAGGCGTCCGCACTTGGTCAGCCCGCCCGCGATCTGTTGTCAACTCGCATCATGACATCATCAAACATCATCACTTTGTCACCCGTCACCACTTTCATTGTAAGTAGAGCAAATGTCGTCACACATGTTTCTGTACTTATAAAGTCTGCTTGCTGCCCGTTTGAAGGAAACATCATTCTGCAAATACAATCACAATCACATCATTCACGTTTGACCTACAACACAACCAACCTCGACAACACCCAACTACAACCACTTAAACAACCCCATAACCAACACAAACACATCAAAAATGTCTTCCCAGCAGCCCTCCAACTCCCACGTCGGTCCCAAGGCCACCGGCGGCAAGGTCGGCGCCGTCCCCACCCCCGCCAACGCCCACATCGGCACTGACAAGCTCGAGACAAAGCCCAAGGCTTTTGACTCTGATGGTGCTATTGGCAAGCAGTTCACTGGTATGTTTTCTTCCTCCTTCCCTTCCCTTTCCATCCCTTCCCATCGTATCGCCCTCCCCATCCTCCTCCTCTCCATATGTATTCAGTATATACAAAGACTAACCCGTTTCCCAAAACACAGAAACCGGCGCAATCGGCCAAATCGGCGAAGCAGTCGGCGGCCCTCTCTCCTCTTCTGGCGTGATCGGCAAGCAGTTCACCGACCAGGGCGCTATTGGCGGTAGTATTCAGGAGGCTCTTGGTGGTAGTAAGCAGAGCGGTCCGGGGATCTTCAAGTCGAACTAAGTCAAGAGAAAAGAGAAGGAGATGAAGGAAAGCAACAGAACAGAGGATGGATGGGGTGGATGCCATAAAGGCATTGTTGTAACCTTATTATGATGATGACGACTTTAATGACTAAATAATCATTTCGAACAAGGTTTTGTTAAAAGATGCTGCTTGTTGTGCTGTGCTGTGATGGGTGGTGTTCGGTGATAGAAAGTAAAGCCTCAATACTTAGGGCGCATTGGAGAGAAGTTACACCGGAGTGTGCTGTCAAGAAAGAATATCGTTCATGGTTGTTGTCTTTGACATGGGATGTTAATTGTTAACGGCAAGTCGGCGGTCCTACTTGTGGGGCCGGAAACGACCCCACAGCGCCGGGTAACAATATCAGATTGATCTGATAAGAAGTCTGGGCATCAGGGGAAAGAGAGGGCACGGGCGCCTACTTCGTCGCATTTTGGCTGACGTTAGCCAAGTCTGAACTCAGTCCGATCTCGGGGCCTCAACCATGCTCTGCAACCTCGAGGGCCCTGAACAGACCCTGACAAGTGCGGGCCTAGACGGGTCGAGAAGGCGGGAAGAAGCCTGTGAAGCTCCGATGCGGCCGTGCCGGCCGGCCGAACTGCCCGGAAAGTCAAACGATTGTGAACTTGTTCTACCTGCTATGTACATAGATACTCGGTACAATACACCGATATCCAAAAGGTCTTCCACCTATTTCCCTGAAGTTAACGGACGACAGGAACCGCGGTGAACTGGTTCCGAGTCAACACTCTGGCAGCCATAACATCAAGACTGGACTGAGTCCGCTTCTTCTGTCTGTCCTCAGTCACGGTTTCCTTTCTTTTTGACTCGACTCTTCACAACCAGTCAAAGCCAATCCGTCACCGAGGTCAAGTCTTCGATTCCAATTTCTTGGCTTTCCTCCACGGGATCCAATCGCGCTTCATCCTTAGCCAGGCCCTTCTTCGCTGTCCCCCGCGCCATCCGATCGCCCTCCGCATTCCGCGCCCCGCGGCCCCCCAGACCTCCCCACATCAACCCGCTG
This sequence comes from Neurospora sp. LNF1-1, assembly GCA_009805225.1. Lineage (NCBI taxonomy): Eukaryota > Fungi > Ascomycota > Sordariomycetes > Sordariales > Sordariaceae > Neurospora > Neurospora sp. LNF1-1. The sequence goes on along the minus strand of RAOM01000030.1, from coordinate 14,515 downwards.
CCGCCGGTGGAGAAACCCTGGCTGCCGCGCCCGCATCCGAACATGAAAGACGGCGCCCCGGCCCCGGTCCCGGTCTCGGCCGCCCCGCCGTTGGATGCCGCCGCCGGACTCAAGACGTCACACTCACATCTTGCCGGCCTCGCTACACAAACACAAAAGACTCGCGCTGCACTCCTTGGTGGTGGTGATGTTGATACGAATCCAACAAGTACAATTACGGAAGCCGTCGAAGCAACTGCTACAAGCACAACAACAAAATGGAACACCAAAAACCTCGGCCTACGACTTGGTGCTGACCTCGTCAGTGCCGCTTCGGCAGCCGTCCTTGTTGCGCCTGTTATTTCCATCATTGACCGGTATGTCCCTTTCTGTCCCCGGGGCTCTTACCTTCCATCCCACCAATCCCCTTCTCAACCCCCACTCCCGAACAACCACCAACTAACCTATATCCCTTACCAGCTCAATAATGGAAAACGCCTCCGGTGCCGCCCCCCTCCTCACCTCCCTCCGCCGCTCCCTGCGCTCCCTCCTCTTGTCCCCCCGCTCCACCATCCTCTCCAAGCCCTTCGGCCTCATCTTCCTCCTATACGGCGGCACCTACCTCACAGCCAACACTCTTGACACAACAGTCTCCACGCTCAACAACAACCCAAACCCAGCGCACGTCACCTCGGGTAGTTCCAAATTCTTCGCCTCTAGCGCGGCCAACATCGGCTTGTGCATCTACAAAGACCAAGTCTTTGTCCGCCTCTTCGGACCCCCCGGCGCCGTTCCGCGGCCCGTGGGACTGCCGAGTTATCTGCTGTTTGCGGTGAGGGATTGCATGACGATTTTTGCGTCGTTCAACGTCCCGCCCCTGCTAGGGCCGGTGCTTACCGAACGGTTGAGCAAGGATACGCAAAAGTACGTGACAGGGCAGACGATGGCGCAGTTTGCGGCGCCGGCGGTGGTGCAGCTTTTTAGCACGCCTGTGCATCTGTTGGGGCTGGATATGTATAATCGGCCTTCCGGCGGCGGGGGACAAGGCGGGTCGCCGCCGAGCTGGGGAGAGAGGTTCGCCTTGGTGAGGAAGAATTGGGCGGTTAGTGTAGCGGCGAGGATATGTAGGATTGTGCCGGCTTTTGGGGTGGGTGGGGTGGTTAATATGAAGGTTAGGAAGGGGCTGATGGACCGGTTGAGTTAGGAGGTGGTGGTGAAGATGTGAGGATGGATGGATGGATGGATGGATGGATGGATGGATGGATGGATGGATGGATGGATGGGTGGATAGATGGGTGGATAGATGGATAGATGGAGACCGAGAGTGTTTGTTGTGCAGAGTATAAAGCTGCGTAGAGCGGTGGCAGGTGTCGGGATAGAGGTTAGACGTTTTGGAATGTCCTTTGCTGTTCTGATTTCGTGGGTTTTAGGCGTTCGTCTTGTGTTTGTGGTCTTGTTGTTTTAGAAAGCCAGCTTTGGCTGTGTTCTAGATTATAGAGAGAAGGGGCAACCTCTGGTGTACACAGAAAGATCACCGAGTCCGTGAAAATTGTGGTTTTTGCGAACGTTCACTGTCAATTTACTGTGATTAACAACAAAAAGTAAATCTAACGTATGACAGGAGTCATCAGATCATAGCAAAGAGCCCGAACCCCGAACGGCAACGCAGCGAGTTGTACTACTCACATCTCACAAAAATCCACTCTCCTTCAACGCCTTCATGATCTTCTCGTTCTCCTCCTTCGCAGGATCCGGCCTCGTAGCACCTTCTCCCGTATCAATAAAGTTTTCCCAAAACTTCAGACCCTCAATTCCCTCCTCGCGACACAGCACGCCACGCTCTTCCGCCATCTCAAGCTCTTCCTCGGCAACACCTATACTCCAACCGAACCTCTCCGCCGCATCTCTTGCCGTAACTCCACGCCCAAACTCGCGCCAATCCCACGCCACCTCCCGGTCCGGCGGGAAATTGTGCAAATCTTGCATCCAGGCCAGCAGCGCCCTGATAGTCGTCTCATCCGTCCGGTCACGGCCCTGAACCACCTTCACACCCGACTTGAACGTGCGCAGCCGAACGGGCAACCCGAGCTTGTCCCACAAGTCAACCGCCTTCTCGAAATCCGCGGGACTAACCAGCTCCACGCCCCCGCGAAGCCGGTTGAACATGGCCCAGAGGTCCACAAGCGAGATGATCCCGCCCGCTTTCCTGAGCACACCTCGCGCATCGTCGGTGAGGAACTCAGCCAGGGTACGGGCGAGTTCGGACAGATAGAGCGAGTCGCCACCGCCGCCGCTGCCGACAATGTCCTTGGTCGCAATCAGGCCCAGTTGGCTGGCGGACTCGGCGAGCAGCGCGTTTTCGCTGCCGGAGGAGGCGCCGCCTGCGCCCTTGACTTGGCGCGCAAAGGTCTCTGCCAGGGCCACGATTTCCTTGGCAGAGGCCATCAGGGCTTCGAGGTCCTCGAATGCGTTGCCGATGACGATCTCGTTGTTCTTGCGCATTGATTGGCCGCGCTGTTCGAGGCCTGCGATTCCCGCGATCTTGACGCGTTCGGGCTGGCCTCCAGCTGAGCCGGCTCCGCCTCCGCCTCCTGCTCCTCCACTGGGACCAGATCCTACCCCTGACCCGTTGGAAGAGGTTTTGGGAATCGGAGGTGCGCCCTGAAGTAGCCACTTGCGCTGGGTTATCGATCCTTTGAGCCTCTCGTAAAATATCTTCTCTCCGCCACCGCGGAAGGAGAGCTTCACGCTTTCGAGGGCCTCGTTCTTGGGAGCCAGGCTGCTCAGAACCGGACCGGGAGAGTCTGTCTCCCGCCTTTGTTGCGTGAGTTCAGCAGGTAGGTCGTTGGAGATAAGTGGCCCTCCGCACATCTCGCATGACATCAGCGAGGGATGGTTGAGAAAGGTACATCTTGGACATTGGAAAGATGCGCTGGCGTCTCCTGCCTGGAAGGGCGATGGTGATGTCTGAGTCGCTGGTACCGATGAGTCGGAAATTTGCTTGGGTCGGACAGGAAGCGGCGTATAGAGGGCAGGTCCCCCGCCGGGCTGTCGACTCGTCGCATTCGAAATGGCCGCCTTGAGGATATGGGTCAAGGTAGGCTTGATACCACAAGCTAAGCAGGGAGGGAGAGGCGTGTGTTCACTTGCCGTCGTCGGATCGAAATTGGACGGTACTGGGTTGGAGAAGCTGCAGATGGTGCATACCCATGTCGCTGAGCTCGCTGGAGGTGTATCAACGGGCGGCGCACGAAAGGGGCTGTCCCCACGTTGCGCCGGTGAAGCGTTTCCATTGCGCGATGGTTGGAGGGATGCTCGCTTGTTGGCCTTGGGCACCAAGGTGATCTTGGGCGAGGACTTGAGGAATCCGGCCTATATCACATAATACCAGTTAGTATCTGATCACTCGGCATGTCCCTTGGGGTTGGCGCAATTACGTAAAACTCGTAGCGCTCAATGTCCTTGAGATCCAAAGCAGCAGAGTACTTTCTGGGCTCCGCCTTGTCGACGTAGCATATTCGGTGCGAGGTCAGGTAAACCTGGCCATTTTGCTGGTTGGGCAGTTTGTATTTGCTGGTAAAGGCATGGCGCATCAGTCAGTGGGGGATTTCGTTTGACGTAAGAGTGAACAAAGCAAGAGGCGTAATGAGTGATGAGTGATGATGGCGGGAATGGAGATGCTCACCCCTCGTACAACCCCACATTGTCCTGGACAAAGAGCAGGTCTTCATCGGGCAGATACGACGGCCGCAACGCAGTGGTGAGGTCGAGATTCTTTAGAAACATTCGTCATAGCTGGGGGAAAGCTGTTTGGGGCCTTCAGGGAGTCGGGTTATAAAAGAGTGAAAAGATGAGCGACAACTTGGAACAACTGAAGTGGGCGGTTGCTGAATGATGTCGGCGGGGGTGTTGCTGTCGACCAGCGACCGGGACTATATGTCTTGGCGGCGATTAGTGGGCCAGGCCTTCAGCTCCCGTCTTGCCGTCTGCTATGGGGACACCCACGTGGCTGTGATACTACCGCTGTGACAGACAGCAGGTGGTGACAGGTGCAGCATGCAGTCCGTGCGGTGGCTAGTGATGGCCGGCTGAGTTCCGAATGGAACCCACGCCCGATCAGCTTTCGGGCCACTGCCACTTCACACCCTTTCGAGGTTCAACAAACACTTTTGAAGAGAAGGCTAGTTCATCAACCTTGCACGTTTCTTGTCACCGCCCACTTCAGCCCTGCATTACTATCGGCAACCATCCCCCTCGCCACCGTCCACGACTATACATACGCCCAGTTCCATAGCTAGTGTACGAGTTGTTGTCTGCCAGCGAGTTCTGTTTAATTTGTTGGCATCGTGTTTTCTTGCTCCGTCGTTGTTTGTTTCGTCCGTCGTGTCTCGACAACCCGATCGATTCCAGACGAGCAACATGCAGTGGCCATCTGCTCAACCTCCTCCGCCGGGCACGCAGCCGCCGGCGGCCTATCCGTACTCTGGTATGCTTTTTCTGCGTGCCTTTTCGTCCCATCTCTGCCACCTGCTATCTACTCCTTGACACTGTGGGTGACTGTTGCTGACGTTCGTTCATCTCTGCTCCCCAGCTGCTACCGCATTCACTCCAGTTCAGGTCCGCCAAACCTTCGGTCAACCTTATTCCGCCGCACCACCCGCTTCCTATCCTCCCCCACCTGCCTACGGCCCTCTTCCCACACATCCTCCCGCAACACAACTTCACACTAATCCAGCCGCGCCCTTGACTGCCGCCTCGCCCTCTACAACGCAAGAGCCCGCCAAGAAAAAGATCGACTGGCCAGAATCTGTTCGCAACTACGTGCAGCGTTCTTTCCAGACTTCCAACCTAGATCCATCCGTCACCCGCGCCGAAATGGAAGCCAAGCTCAAGGAAACCATTTCGTACGCAAACGACCAGGGCCACATGTACTCAGTCAACTGGGAGAAAATGCCCTTGCCACAAGAGATGATCAAGGAGGAGCGTGCTAGAGCCAGAGCCCTTCAGCAAGCCTCTCACTTCTCGGCCCTTTCTATTTCCCCTACCAGTTCCAAGAAGCGCAAGTCTACAGATTTCAGCGAGGGCGCCGCACCCCCTTGGCGGAATGGACAGAATCGCCTTGAGGACCGCATTACATTCAATGCTGATAAACGCCCAGCGCCAGTCGAGGAAGCCCAGTCGAAGACCCAAAGTAAGTTCCAGAAGCAGTTGGAGAAGCGTCAGAAGCGGTTCGACGGAGGATACAAGTCGACGTATCGCGAGCCGACTCCTCCTCCCAGCGACGGCCCGGTTGTCGGTACATGCGAGACCCTGGAGAAGCGCTATCTCCGTCTGACGGCACCGCCCGTTCCGTCCGTGGTCCGACCAGAGCGGGTTCTGCGCCAGACGCTCGAGCTGCTCAAGAGGAAGTGGAAGAAGGAGCAAAACTACTCTTACATCTGCGATCAGTTCAAATCCATGCGTCAGGACCTGACAGTCCAGCGCATCAAGAATGAGTTTACCGTAGAAGTCTACGAAATCCATGCCCGGATTGCCTTGGAGAAGGGGGACCTCGGTGAGTATAATCAGTGTCAGACCCAGCTCAAGGCCCTCTACAAAATGGGTATCAAGGGGAAGTCGATCGAGTTCAAGGCGTATCGTATCTTGTATTTCATTCATACCGCTAACCGCACGGCGTTGAACGACGTCCTGGCGGATCTAACTGCAGCAGAGAAGGAGGAAGAGGCCATAAAGCATGCGCTTGACGTCCGATCCGCATTGGCGTTGGGCAACTACCACCGCTTTTTCCGGCTCTACAACGACACGCCCAACATGGGCGCATATCTTATGGATATGTTCGTCGGCCGTGAACGCCTTGCCGCTCTGTGCAACATCTGTAAGGCGTACGTACCTTCCATGCCCTTCATATGCGGCTAGGGTTTTGTTGCTAACTGTGCTTAGGTATAAACCCGATGTGCCACTACGCTTCGTCACGGAAGAGCTTTACTTTGAGTCGGATGCGGATGCTGCCCAATTCATCCTCGACTACCAGGGCCAGGATCTACTGGAGGACCGCGACGGGACTGTTGTTTTCCTGACCGGAAAAGCTAAAGAGCTGTTCGAGGGTCCGAGGAAGGCAGCATTTTCCAGGGTTGACATCAAAGGTCAAATCTAACAGCACTGAGTCCTTATTTCCTATCGTCGCCTCACCCACCCACATCGTTTCGGACTCTTTCAAAACATCAGCACCGACTGCCGACCTGAAGTAGAAGTAGTTTCCGACCTCAGTCATCGGGATCTGCACCCTTGCGTCGTCGTGCAGTAGTTTGATATTATTGATAGCACGCCCATGGTCGACCTTGGTCTCTGTCAGCCCCCACGACATTTGCGACCCCGGGGTCCGTATCAGCAACACCTTATGGAAGTGCGACTGGGCGATCCGGCGATAGAGAATACCGACGGGTAATCTTTCCCCGTTTCCTCGTCGTCAGCCAGTTCCGATGTTACTCTCTAAAGAGGCGTAACGTGGCAAGCATTATAGGAAGCCCACGCCATGCCCTGTGGAAACCTTACATTGACGAACACTACTTCTTCCTCCGAGTCGTCTCGCGACCTTGCGATGCGCCTGGTTGTCATCTGCAACGCATTCCAACTTACCTTTTCAGCTAGTTCCTCCAGGACAGGCGCATCTCCTGTCTTTCAATATTCTTCGCCGGCATCAAGTCACGGTTAATGGTCCTCAAACCCGGTTGAGACGTGCAGTATACGAATCAGCCTAGTCAAAAACGGAGACGTGATATCCGCCGTCCTCGGAAGCCATCAAGGGTGGACATGATGGAGATGGTATCTTCGCATATCAACCTCCGTCTTTCCCGATTAATGTGTCTTTCCGAAAGATCCGACATGTCAGCTCCGAGGGTCTCGCATTTTAGCAAGCATCAGGGTCACGCGGAGGTGACTTTTTGGCGACGTGGAAGCAGCAGCATTAGTTGCTACGGTGCTGTAGTGGCACCCTGCTCTCTTTATATACGTGCTCGAAAGCACAGCTCTTTTTTCGAATATTTTACAGTCCTCCTTGTGTTTCGGCGTGGGCATCTATGGGTGGTAGTTCGGGTCAGCAAGCATAGGGTTGTGGCGTCTCTGGGTGTCAAAACTGATTGCATCTGTCCCTTGAGTTTTTTTTCTTCGTCATAGTATAGGTAACTCGGGTGTTTGGCGTTAAGGGGACAGTGTTGAGAGCAGCTGGCCGATTCACTTCTGCGCCTAACACAGCCTTGGGCAGGAAGTTTGAATGGGCATGTTTTCAGTTAGCAAAATAAGAACGTACTTCATTAGCACCAGCACACAGTAATGTTGTGCATCGTTGACATGGAAGCCATTTTGGCTGTCTTAATGCTAATTATCATTGAGGGTCTCATACGCCAAGATAATGTGTGATCTTGGGGATATAGAGGAGATAATTCTGGTGTGCAACATTCGACAGTTCGATTTCGTGGCCAACAGACGGGGAGCCGCGCGCCAACACCTTGATAAAAGGATTATGTTCTTTCCCCTCTCCTGTGGGACAAAAAGCCTTGTCCTATGTTCTGACTTCTCATCGTCCTACGAACAAAGCTTACATACCTCCACGTGAGGTGGCCTTTACATCTTGATTGAATTATTGACACATGCCTTGGTCAAAACCAGTCAGTGGCTTCCTTGTCCAGCAGAAGCTAAAACCCCTAGAAAATCAATCAATATCACGCTGCCTCACTGCTTACAGGTGCGCCAGCGGGCATCCCGGCCCGTCCTGTGCTTCTCGTGTTACACCCCAAGATGAATTGAATGGAAGAGTGGGAACCACTGCCATGGAAAACGTGGCGATTGGCGGCCTCATTTGGGCGTTCGCTGTCTTTGGCTGGGCTCTTGAATATTGTGTGGACGTTGTCCAGTATCGAAAAACGTCCACTGACTTACACCATCTTTATGCATGTTATAACGAGAACGTCGAAATTCATGGCAGTAGGCAGAGTGAGAAGCCCAACTAACGAAAGACCAGAAGGGAATAAAAAGCAGGATTTGTAGAAAAACCCGATGTCGTTGGCGCTCAAAGTTGGATCTTATTGCAAAATCTTCGCAGAGTTTTGGAGCATTGACCTATCAGGCCGTCATATTGGCATCTCTATAGAGTCTAGACACCAATGCTCCTTGTTTGTTGTTGGAGACTTGGATGTTAGTCAGGCGTGGGCGGCGGCGGTTCATCCGAAACCCCCCAGAGCGAGAAGCGATATTTCGATGGTGATGCGTTTGCTGCACCAATGAAGGAGACTCGGACTTTGTGGGATCTCTTTACAACCTTTACCAAACATGGGTAAATCTGAACTTAGTAGTAACTATATAGTATAATCCAGTGACGCTACCAGCCTTACTGGTTTCTTGTAAACCGTCTCTGAGGCCTTGCATTGACGTCAGATGGAGCCTTCCATGTCGATGTCAATGCATTGACAAGGTGTGGGCTTTGAACATCTCATGACGCATCGTATGAGATGGTGCACTAACAGCAGGCATATTCCTGCCTCTCAGCATCGCATCGACTGTTTTCGACGACGACTTTCAAGTTCTTGGATGGACAGTCACGGAACGGACTCGAGCATGAAGCAATCCTTGAGCTTGGAGAAGTGAAGTAAACTCCCAGAGGTCCCGGTCCGATAGCAATCTGGTCGTCAACTCCTAGCAACGGGAGCGTTCGAGCAAACCAACCACAGTTTTCCGCTATGACAAGCGCGATCACGATGCATATACGCACACTAGCACGCACACATATCTTATGCCCAGACTACGCAATACATACACCACATGTGTAGGCCAGGCAATGACAATGACAAAAATACCAACGGAAAATACCCGAGGTAGCAGCAATTTTACCTGATCAATAGCCTCATTGCGCAAGACTCATCTTTGATCAGAACTTTTCAGACTGGCAAGCTGGTTGGTTCCAGTTTTGAGATTTGACGTTGGCCGACTTCTTCCATTTGTCGCAAAGTTCTGGTCGTATCGTTGGTGGGCACGACCGGAATTCCCAAAGATCGAGAGCGGCCAAGAAAGGCTAGAAACTGAAGCCAATTCGGACCCACAGGCCCAGGATGGTGGGTCCTCTGCCTAGACGAGAACCCTGGCCGCGCTCTCTAATTTCACCAACCGCAGGGCAGCAATCGAGCAGGCCGAGGGGGCCTCAGGTACCTGCTACCTTAGCTCGGAGGGACCTGGCCGCGCGGCCTCTGCGCTGCTGCAATGCTGCAATACTGCAATGCTGCAATTATTCCCCTCTCGAGTTCGAGGTAGCCGTGAACAGTCCATTGTCGTGAGGTGCCGATTGTCATGCGGTTGCTACCGGCTAGATAGAGGCAGCCACCCTTTCACGGTCAGGACACAGGCATAAACTAGCAGGCACTAGCAGACACTAGCAGAGCAAGCAAGCGCGAGTGGCTGTTTTTCCAACATTTTCCATGCCGTCGGCTAGGCTGGTGACTCGACCTTCATCATACCCGCCCGTCTCAGCTTCGAGCCCATCTCCGGCCACCACCCTGTCGACTTCCACTCTTGTGAGAGCATACCCGGACCCGACCCTTGATCACCCTTGCTGCTTCCGCTTCAAGCTTGGGCTTGGGCTGTCCCTTTCTCCCTTTTTTTTTTTTATGCTATTGCTGCCCGTCCCGAAGCCCCTGCCCAGCAGAACTAGCACGCAAGGCACGCAGGCCATATATCCCACCTGATCCTGATCCTTCCCCGCCACCGCGAACTTCCAGCTTCCATTCCCAGCCGCTCGCTCGCTTCAGTTCCAACCGTCGACAACCAACCTTCTGCGACAGTTACTCAATCAACCCCGACAACAATCGCACAATCAACGCGGCTCCCGGCGGATTGTCCACCACCAGACATTCCAGAAGCGCTCGCCGGACTGGGAATTGCAGGTTGAGCATTGGGTCTAGGCAGTCGGCATTGCGGCTGAACAAAGGAACAAGAGGATTGCCATCAACACCACACACACACGCTAGGCGATCAGGCTCAGACAAAGACGGAAAGCCAAGATTGAGGCAAACTCGGCCAGACAGCGCCTCTCGAACATCGACTTGGGAGGGATAGAAGCATTGGGGCGCGACCAGTTTACACGAAACGGGTCTCCGAAATTAGCTGGAATTACAACGTCTCCCTTACGTTCGCACGGTCGCAAACACTAGCAGAGAACGACCCCGTTCGCGATATTCACTCCCGTCATCGCAGCGCCGCTTCCCGGCACCCATCCGACCGATACATACGGCGCATTTCGTTGCATTGTTACACAGATCCCAGCCAGCAGCACCCTCCACGACACACACACACACGCAGAACGGCCCAGGACCAACCCCAGAGGGATCCTAGGCAACACCTCTCGCCGTCCGTCATTTGAGTCGGCGTAACCCCAACCACGATTGCCTGCGCACGCCGACACTAGGACGCCCGCTCCAAAAAGTTGTTTGCTGACGCCCCTCACCCCGTCAGCCGTTTCTGTTTCTCTACCTGTATAGCACAATAGTTCCGGTTTTGGTTTGTGTACACACAGCTTACAAGTCGTCTGAGTATCGCTGTCGGACAAGATGAAGGTACGTCATTCTCTGCTGTTCTGTGCTATGCCATCCGATTTCTCTTCCCTTCCCCGTCCCTCCTCCTCTTCAGTCCGATCCTTTCTCGCTCGTTCCCCAAAGAACAACCCTCGTGATTGTCCAGTCACTGGCAGAGGCTTCACTGCTATTGGGGACATGGGAGATAAGATCGGGCTACGGCTCAGCTATTCATACACCACCACATAGGGCGTTCTTGCCTTGGCCAGTTTGTCACAATGGAGTACAGCTTGCGTGAACCGGAGGAATCTTTTTTCTTGGTGTCTGCTCCATCTACTCCCACGGCACCTCTCGAATTTGCTTGGCCTGGTCGGAATACTCTTCTCAATACTGCGGTCTCTTCGTTCTGGCAACTAACAATGTCACGCGGTCTTAAGGCTCTACGAAGGTCCATCAAGGGTGGAGAGAAGGACTCCAAACCCCATATTTCTATTCAACCGAAATCTGCCGTCGCCATTGTCCCTCCAAAGAAGGTATGTCTCGGAACAAGGTCTCAACCGAAAGGCACTTGCGCTAAACTTGTCATCACAGGTTATAAAAGCTCTTTACGATTACGAAGCACAAAATGCACAGGAGCTTAGCTTTTCACGCGGCGATTTCTTCCATGTCATCGGTCGTGAACATGACCCCGAGTGGTACGAGGCGTGCAACCCTGCGCTCCCAGACGCTCGTGGTCTCGTGCCCGTCGCATATTTCCAGGCCCTTGGACGTACGGAACGCGATAGCGGCCAGTCTCAAACCGGTTCCTTTTCCAAGACCGTGGATAGCGATTCGGGATATGGTGAAGGCTCGGCAGCCTCCCCCCCTGGGGCCAACGCAGGAAACCGGATGTCGAAGACCCCTGGAAAGAACGGAGCCATGGTTTACGGTGTCGTTCTGTACGACTTCCAAGCCGAACGGGCAGACGAACTGGAAGCTAAACAGGGCGAGGCCATCATTGTGATCGCCCAGTCGAACCCCGAATGGTTTGTGGCTAAGCCCATCGGAAGACTTGGCGGCCCGGGTTTAATCCCCGTATCCTTCGTTGAGATTCGGGACATGGCGAGTAATACTGCTGTCCCGAACCCCCATGAAGCCATACGAAAAGCTGGGATTCCGAAAGTGGAAGAGTGGAAGAAGATGGCTGCGGAATACAAGAACTCGAGCATCACGCTCGGCAAGTTTGATGTTGGTGGTGGCGGCGGCGGCCAACAACCACTCGACCAGGCTATGAACCGCCTGACGTTGCAACCAAGCGCCCGGTTGAGCCAGCAGACTACTCATACCCAGGTAAGTTACGATTCCGTCTACAGGCTCTGTGTGCGTGTTTGTACTAACTGGTCTCTTGCAGCAACAAATACAGGCTCAAGGACAAACCTATTCGGCGAGGCCAACCTCGACACTATATGCACCCATCGCAGCCAGGGTTCCGAGGTACTGCTTTGCCGAGGACAAGTACTGGTTTGTTATCGAAGCCGAACTGGAGGATGGTCGATGCTTCGAGCTTTCGCGATACTACGAGGATTTTTACGACTTCCAAATTGCGCTCCTAACCGAGTTCCCTCTTGAAGCCGGAACCACAGGCGGCAAGCAGCGGACGCTACCCTACATGCCCGGTCCTGTTAATTACGTGACTGATGCGATTACGGAAGGCCGCCGCCACAACCTTGACTCTTACGTCAAAAGTCTACTGGAACAACCGCCACATATCTCCCGCTGTAACCTGGTCAAGCAGTTCTTTTCTCCTAGAGAGGGTGATTACGAGATCGACCCTAGTGTTGCTCGTGAGGAATACCGGTTTTCGGGAGGCTCTGGTCCGTCTTCTGACTCACCAGCCGACGGCCTCTCACTACAGAGCACAGCCGGCAACAGCAACAGATACTCTGCCGGTCTCGGTATGCCTCAGAGACAGTTGAGCATCGAAAACGGTCAACCACCTATGAATCGCCAGATTTCAGGACTCACGCAGGCCTCACAGACTTCGTTGTCGCCTGCTATTATACAAGGTAGTTCGCAAATGAAGGTGAAATTGCACTTCAATGGCGACATCATTGCCATCCGCGTACCCACTGATATTCCATTCCAAGCTCTCCATGACAAGATTCTCGATCGTCTCAAGATTCCTCAAGGCGAAGATGTTCAGCTAAGTTACAAGGACGACGCGAGTGGCGAGAAGCCTCCTCTGATGAACGACGAGGATCTCGATATTGCGCTGCAACGGAACGAAAAGCTGCTCGTCTACGTGGAATAACCGACTGGCAAATTTCGACACCCTAGCCCATACACGTTTGTTGCCCACACACCGATATACAGCGTCAGTCACATATCATGGTCACATGCGCCATGTTCCACCAACATTCGATTCGAAGACAGCCCGGGTGAACTAAGACATTCGGCATCCAAGACATCACGCTTGACGGCTAGTTGTACGAGCAAAACGAGCTATCGGGAAGGACATACACATTCGAGCTCAGTCACATACCTGCCATGTTTTAACCGTTGAGGACCGCCAACGAACTGCTTTTCAGCAAACACACATCGCGACATTTATAACCACGCAATATACCCAAACAACACATACGCACATTACACAGGATGTCGCAGTTGAGTCGATATAATGCGCTTCGAATCGATCGGCTCGTGCCTCTCCACTCACTAAACTTTTGGGACGCATATGGTAATGGGCCATTTTGGATGCGGCGGGGATCTCGGGGAACGGGGATTTTTTGGAACAACTGGGGAGAGAGCGGATCCAAAGGGGTCCGTGACCAAGATCAAGAGGAGGAGGGAAGTCGTGTCGGGGGGGGATTACGGCATTTACAGGAAGACTGCTAGTAGGGTCAAATCAGGAGGTGGGCTTTTGGTCAGCCAGGGGGCAGAGAGCGGAGGGATTGAATCAGATACCAAACGATCACGGTGTTGCTTGAAGTGGAGGTGGAATGGGAAGAGAAGGAGGAGGTGGTGGCGAGGGTGATGACAAGGGACAGGAAGAAGGGGCCCTTGTGAATGGATGATGACTGAAATGAAAGACACCAAAGAGGCTTTTTGTGTTTTAAGTTGTTGATAATGAGATGGGGTGGTGACATGAGGTATTGTTACCGTGGTGTTGTTAAGATTTGAAGATATCCATGTGCGAACAAATATTTTTGGTACCCGGAGTTGAGAGTGAAGATGACCTGCCAGAAACGGGAGGATAGTAGTCTACTGGCAGCCAGTTATCAGAATAAATCTACGTTTGAAGATATCGCGACTTTCGATAATTGTATGCTACTCGTCAGGCCTACAAAATCGGCGGCTGACTAGCGGCAAACCCCGGACATTAATTCGTACATGTCGTACCGCGGGAGCGATTTTGACTGGCTAGCAAAAACCCTTGTCAAAGTCACCCACGCTAGGCCGTACCTGCATATGCAAATGGCTTAGCCGCATATTACCCATCCGAGCTGGATATCCCATGCATGTAGACCATATACCGTCTCGGTACAAGAATCCGGTACGAATGAATGATTATGTACGAATCGATAACCCTGACTAGTTGGCCCGCAACTAGTTCAGACGGTCGATTTGACGAGTAACGTCGATACCATTTCATACCACTATTGTAACGCTTGTAAGTCAACCGGCCCAAAGGCCAAACCTATCAACTCTTTTTAAAACACATGTAGAAATACAATCCACGTTCCCCAACTAATAACTCCGAAAGCCTCCATTTCTCCAGTGACAGGTAGATAGGTGTACAACGAACGAACCGTTTACCGCTGATAAAGATGAAAGATGACGCCCAAAACGCCAGTGGATTCCACCAGAGTCCCCCAAGTACATAGGCATACCGATACCTAGAAAACAGTATATGCCAGGTTTAAACATGGCTGACTGTTTTTGCCCAACAAGACAGACAGGTTTAACTTGAAGATAAAACAAGAAGAAAAAAAAAAAAAAAA